>CATIWM010093648.1:0-47573 GCA_949671775.1 Mallotus repandus | reverse complement strand
AGGTAAAAGAAAGAAGGGTAAAAAATAAAAAATAAGGTAAAAGGAAGAAGGTTTTTATTTGTAAATAAAAGTAATAAAAATATAAATAAAAATGTTAAAATAAGTAAATAATAAAAAATTTAAATATTTTAATAAATATTTTTAAAAAATGTCTATTTATGTAAAAATCTCTTTGTTTATTTGTTTTAAGAAACAATCCCAACTGCGATGAGCCTACGACCCAACAAAAGCAGTTACTTCAACACCAGTCGAAACGGCCCTAAATGGTCTTGGATGAATAAGCCAAGCCCATCCATGGAGGGGCTGAGAACTGAAAGCTTCCACGACAAGCTCTTTTTTTTTGCCCATATGTTTCGCGCCCCTCCTGAACTCTTTTGAAACACATCATTTCCCTCACATCATTTCCCTCCTTGTTCCAATTCCCTTCCTTTTCACAACGCATTTCACCAATTCCTTTCTCCTTGTGTGACGCCTTTCTCTTTCTTAGGCTGAATCCGATCTTTGGAAAGGGTGCAAGGAGATGGCTCATCAACAACAGCAGCAGCGACAGCAGCATCAGCAACAGGAGGAACTTGATGAGACACAGCATGGCCCTTTCCCTGTTGAACAGCTCCAGGTAACTGAGAAGTCTCGTAAAGATTCAAGCTTTGTGAATGATCTAGCTTTTTTTTTTTTCAAAGTTACTGATTACAGGGCTCAGTGAGGTGTATTATCATATGGGTTATTTTTTTACCCAAATTTTTCTTAAAAATGTTTACTTTTTGTTGTGAATTGAAATGGGTTTTATCGGATTCAGATAACCGGTAAAGGTTCAATCATAGAACTGGGTTTGGATTGTTCATTGATTTTGGCTATTGTGAGATGTTCTAGCTTGGGTTATCTCAATTCTTATTTAGGCAGGATCCAATAACTTTCTTTGCTGGCTTTAATTGGTCAATTTGGACGATTTCACTGTTAATCGATGCGGTCCTCTTTATGCTCTAATCCAAATAATTATCTATCCTGAATGTATTTTTGATATGGGTTTTGCGTCTTTCTTTTTATTAATTCTGTGCAAGTACATTATCGAATTGGTTATTGGACCTAAGTTAGAAGGGAATTAGGGGTTTATTCGAATGGGTTTTCTTGAAATTTTTCGCAGTCCAGATTAAAATGCGTTCACGTGCTCACATTCAGCCTCAGCATACCTTTGCATCCTTTTGATAAGTTAACTGTATTTTTATGATGTTCAAGCATGGGCTTTTATGAATCTCTGGTGCCATAAGAGTATGTAGAAAGTGCGGCTTTTTTTTTTTATTCTGCTATCAATGTGTAACTTTACCATTTTATTTGCCTTGTAGGGTTCATATAACAGAAATGCTTTCATAATTTTGATATTGTTTGTCAAGCGTGTCTTTTATTTTATCTTTGGGTTGGTTTTACATATCATGGTGAGCACTACCTTGTATCTCATTTGGGGCTCTTACTTCTGATGATCTGTAATTCTAATTACTATGTTTTAATCTGTAGTTCTAATTAATAGGTTTTCTCATTTTGCATTCGTGATATTATGAGAATGTTGAACTGATCAGATAGCAAGTATTAGATGTATCTGTTTTTCATGCTATGAGGCTCTTGTTTTCTTGGACCATCACATTCTGATGTAGTTGATCTTCACCTGAAGGAATCAGGAATTGCTGCCCTTGATGTTAAGAAGCTTAAAGATGCTGGTCTCTGTACAGTTGAGTCTGTTGCTTACTCTCCCCGAAAAGAGCTTCTGCAAATCAAAGGAATCAGTGAAGCTAAAGTTGATAAAATCATTGAAGCAGGCATGCGATTCCTTCACTTTGTTGCTTCTGTTACTCTTCATATTCTTCTTGGTCACTCTTTCTCTATTTATTAGGGGTAAACACTAAAATATGCTTGCTTTTGATCATATACAGCATCCAAACTGGTGCCTCTTGGTTTTACTAGTGCTAGCCAACTCCATGCTCAGAGGCTAGAGATAATTCAGATAACTTCTGGATCAAGAGAACTTGACAAAATATTAGAAGGTAATAACCACACAATGTTTGAAAACTTTGTTCCACACATGATGAGGTTAAGACTACCAGTATTTTTTCTGGTTAGGCCATGCTCTCTAGTGCTGCAAACTCATATGGTATATTTTGGCAGGAGGGATTGAGACAGGCTCTATCACTGAGATCTATGGTGAGTTTCGCTCTGGCAAGACTCAGCTGTGCCACACACTCTGTGTCACTTGCCAAGTAAGAGCTCTTCTCTCCCTCTCTCTAAGCAATGTTGCTTCTGCAACATAGATTGTGTAGAATATTTTGCTTCAAAAAGAGCTAAATGCAATTACAAAGCTGAATATATATGCACCTGTAGAATATTTTTCTGTATGTTTGGTTTCTTCTTGGATAAATGCATTTGGGATTGGACTTTCAGGGTGCTTTACTCCATTTATAATAGCAAAGCCTCACAGTAGCCTGGCAAGTCAATTTCTTAAGGCTTTGTATCTAACGAAATTTGATATTTCAGCTTCCACTCGATCAAGGTGGTGGTGAGGGAAAAGCAATGTACATTGATGCTGAGGGAACATTCAGGCCCCAGAGACTCTTACAAATAGCAGACAGGTGATAATGCATCCCTCTTGAAATATCTGCCTCTCACCTCTCTTGTGTCAGGTGGTTAATAAGGTTTTAAACTAATCAGGTTTGGACTGAATGGAGCTGATGTTTTGGAGAATGTGGCCTATGCTCGTGCATATAACACTGATCATCAGTCAAGACTTTTGCTAGAAGCAGCTTCTATGATGGTGGAAACAAGGTAATTGCTTGGCTTTATTTTCAAAATGGTTTCATGTCTTGGCTAGTGCACTCACCAGTCAGGGTCAAGGAAACTGTTTTTCCTGAAGCCATGGGCGTATGCCAATAAATGCTAGGTTAGATGAAATGAAGAATGTAAAATATTTGACGTCCTTGAAGCACACCTGAATAACTAATTGTCACCTTTGGAATCTAACTATTTCAATGGATTGTGGTTTTGCAGGTTTGCTCTAATGATAGTAGACAGTGCTACTGCCCTATACAGAACAGATTTCTCTGGAAGGGGAGAATTATCTGCTCGGCAAATGCATCTTGCCAAGTTTCTTAGGAGCCTACAGAAGATGGCAGATGAGGTAGACTAATGACTAGTCCGTGTTAATGTTCCAATATATTTAACAAAACCTACGCCACGTTATTTAAAGTTTTATGGTATTGAACCCAGAGTTCTGCTATAATATTATATTCTGTCACTGCAGTTTGGTGTGGCTGTTGTCATAACAAACCAAGTGGTTGCGCAAGTAGATGGATCTGCTATATTTGCTGGGCCTCAAATCAAGCCTATCGGTGGTAATATAATGGCTCATGCTTCCACGACAAGGTATTTCTTATGTTTTTGTCATTACTTCTTCAAAGAGTGAAAAAGGGGTTTAGCCTGCCTGCTTGTTCAGAGATATTATTAACTGGTTGATGTAAACTTGTCATAGGCTTGCTCTCAGGAAGGGTAGAGCAGAGGAACGCATCTGTAAAGTAATAAGTTCTCCCTGTTTAGCTGAAGCCGAAGCACGGTTTCAAATATCAGCCGAAGGTGTAACTGATGTTAAGGACTGATTTCTGAAATGTTCCTTCTTGTGAATTTTGTGCTATGTTCTGTTCTGTTCATCAGCATGTATTTTTCAGTTGTATATTTCATTTGATCTGTAACTGCAAGCAACAGATGTAATGAATTATCTTTTTTTGGTCAGCAATGGCTGAATGATTCGTTTGAAACAAATTTTGACACTCCTATCCTACGTGCAATATATTTTTTTTTTTTGAAAACTATCGCAATATTGGTAAACTAGCATCTGGACTAATTTATTTATGGAATATAATATAATTTTTGGAAAGATTTCGTAGGTTCCTATTTTTTTGTCAACACTATATACAATAATTTAGAAACTTTTAGATTAATGTTTATTTAATTACATTTATGGATTAATTTTTTTATTTATAGGAAGTCATTCTAAATATTTTTAAATTAATAACAGTTGAAATTTAATAATGTACTTTGAAATGTAGTTAGAGTTACCTATTATTACAATTATAAAATAATTAATTGAATAAAAATTAATCAAACAATTTTTAATTTTATTCATATAAATATAAATATATATATTTAAGGACTAGTAAGTATAAAATTATAAATTTTTTTTGGTCCGATATAAATTTTTTAATTTAGAAGTCTATGTCCTCTCAAAAAAAAAAATAGAAGTCTATACAGTACACTATGTATATAATATAAAATAAAGTTAAGTTAAACGACGTCATTTCAATTGCGTTGGCGCTGCCGCTTATTTGAAGCCGCAACTTTTTCTCTGGGTAATGCAACTTCTCCCTTTCTCCCGTTTGGTGAGTTGCTTTGGCAGAAACTGATCTCTCTATTCCACAATCAAAACCAAAAAAAAAAAAAAAAAAAAAAAAAAGAAATGACAAGCAAGGCGACGCCTCCTCCTCCTCCTAACTTCCACAAATCTGTAGCCACTACCAGAGGATACAACTTCGCTTCTACTTGGGAACAGGTCTCCTTTCATTTCCTTTAGCTTTCGTTTTATTAGATCTGCTTCCATGATTAATTCGTTGCAAATTCAGCAGAACCAAAAAAAAAAAAAAAAAAGTGTTAAATAATACCGGATTATTGAATTGAATTGTCTGATTATAATTTTAGATTTGAGATCAAATGCATATGTGATCTACGCACTTTCACTTGATTTCTTGCTGAATTGAACTTTTTTTTTAATTTCTGGTTTTTTTTTTTTGGTGAAGCAGAATGCTCCTCTGTCAGAGCAACAGCAATCTGCAATCGTAGCATTATCTCATGCTGTCGCTGAGCGACCTTATCCTGTCAATTTGGTTAGACCTTTAAGTTATGATTTTTGTTTTGCTTTTTTCAGAAGAAAAATTGAATAATTTTGTTAAATTTGATTCAATTTTGCAATTTCGTAGAAGCAAGATCATATCTCAATGCAAGAGAATGGTGGCTTGACTGTTTCCACTAAAGACAGTGATTTCGCAGATTCTCAGGCTATTGATGCTGTTTTAGTTAATACTAATCAGGTTAATCTCTTTTTTTTTTTGTAAACTGATGCTGCACTTTAAGGTTTTTCATTTGCTTATTGAGTTAATTTTAATCTCTTTTTAAGTTTTTTTTTTCTTTTTTCTTGGTTCAGTTTTACAAATGGTTTACAGATCTTGAATCAGCAATGAAATCAGAGGTTAGTGATGGTTAACTTAGTGCTTAAGGAGTTTTTGTTTTATTTTTTATTTTTTTTATTGCATTTTGTTTTTCTGTGGAGTAGACAGAGGAGAAGTATCAGCACTATGTCAATACATTGACTGAGCGTATACAAACATGTGATAATATACTAAATCAGGTATATTCATGTTTTTTTTTTCCTTTTACTTGTAAGCTGTACTGTTCATAATCTCTATAAAATTGTGTTTTTTATATGTGAATGCTATATGGTACAAATGCCAACTGCAGGTGGATGAAACACTGCATTTATTTAATGACTTGCAACTGCAGCACCAAGCAGTAGCTACAAAGACTAAGACTCTTCATGATGCCTGTGATCGATTGGTTTGGTTTCTCTTTTTCATCTGTTCACTTTCTTTGAATTGGTTGATTTGGTGTCTGATTTTTTTTTCTTTTGCAGGTAGTTGAGAAGCAAAGATTGATCGAGTTTGTGGAAGCACTTCGCAGTAAGCTCCACTACTTTGATGAATTGGAGAATGTAAGGTTTGAATGCTATCTTGTCTAGAGTTTCATTCTCTTTCTAGGCTTTTTTGTCTTTGTTTAGCTCCTTGGTATATCCTCTTTAAGTGTACTAGGACCAACCTCTTGGATCTGTTTAGAAGTCAGCTGTATATGCGAGAGTTTGCATTGAGTGCCTTCTTACATGCTCTCAAGAGCAGCAATTACAGAGCAAACCAAAATGACCTTGTCCTTGAATGGTCAACAAGATTTCTGGAATGCTGGAAAATTTTGAAATATTTTGATAAAAAAGGGGATATGGAAAAATAACCTTCTCTGGAACTTGCATTCGTGAATTATCCCAGAGCTAGGGTATAGAATGCATATGGACCATCTGACCATTTATTTGAATTTTTTTTAGTGCTAGGTTGGCCTTCTTTGTTTTCTTGTATGATGTACAATTTGCTTGCTGCTTTAATTTAGGCGCATTCTACAAGTTTCTTAACTATTGCTTGTATCAAAGGTTCTAAAGGAAATTATTTATGTTACTATCCATGTCTATGCAGATTGCTACAAATTTTTATTCTGCAAAAGTGAATGTTGGAAGTGAGAAGTTTCTTCCACTGCTCAAACGGCTTGATGAGTGCATATCGTAAGTGAACATTTTTTTCTTTTCTAAATTGGATTAATCCTGTGAGTTTTCTCTGTAAAATGTTTGCAACTTGATGAAATACTCTGGATTTTGCCTTCTTGATATTGTTGGTTTCTTTCTGTTACCTTTTTTTACACTGACAAATTGTTTTTTTAAATCTCTACCTCAGGTATGTTGAGAGCAATCCACAATATGCAGAGTCTAGTGTTTATTTGCTCAAATTTCGACAACTCCAGGTAATTAGTTGATATTAATAATATTATAAGTGGTATTTGCTCAAATTTCAGCAATTCCAAGTAATCAGTTGATACTAATAATATGATAAGTGGTTGACTTTGTTGTTAGAGAACACCATATGTTTAAGATGTGTCTCCAGCTCAAAAATTTATGAAAATTTGTATGTTTGCACAGTCTCGTGCCCTGGGTATGATTCGCTCCCATGTGCTTTCTGTTCTGAAAGCCGCATCTTCTCAGGTAAACTGTCCTAATGAATGTAAAAGTTTTGGTGTGTGTATGTGATGCTCTTTTTTTTTTCCGCTTGGTTGTTTGTTTGTTTCTTTCATTAGGTCCTGGCAGCAATCCGGAGCACTGGTGGCAACATGACATCTGTTTCTGAAGGTGTTGAGGCATCTGCTATCTATGTACGATTCAAGGCAGCTGCAAATGAGGTAATGGCTTGTTTTTGCACTACCCTTTTTTTTCAGAGGATGATTGACAAAAGCTTACTTATCCATTATTCATCAGAACTGTCGGGGAACATAATTTTAGATGACGAGCATCTATTAGAATTATACTTTATGTTGAGAATAGAATTGTGTGCCTGAATTTACCTCTTTATTGTAGAGGTATCTAACAAATAAATATTGCAGCTAAAGCCTGTACTAGAGGAAATTGAAAGCAGATCATTGAGAAAAGAATATGCTCAAGTACTTACGGAATGCCACAAGCTGTATTGTGAGCAGCGGCTTTCTTTGGTGAGTTTGTTATTGACTAGTTCTGGTTTATACACATCTGGATCGCCTGGCTATAATAATATCTTCCATCTATCTGTGCTATCTAGGTAAAAGGCATAGTATTGCAACGAATATCCGAGTATGCTAAGAAAGAGGCTTTGCCATCGTTAACTAGGTCTGGATGTGCATATTTGATGCAGGTAGTTTTATTGTCACTAGATTTTTTATTTGTAAATATGGATGATTGAGAGGTGTGGATATCTGGATTGAAAATTCATTATTCGTATCCTTACAATTGTTTGTGGATTTTCCTCCTCAATATCATGTTTAGGGCCATTAGCCTTTTTTGGCTGACACAACTATAAATTACAGGTTTGTCAACTTGAGCACCAACTCTTTGACCACTTCTTCCCATCTTCAGAAGATATTTCTGGTTTGGCTCCATTGGTTGATCCCTTGTAAGTTTGTTTATTCTAGGTTCATATTGGAATGGTCTTTTTATTTTTTGGTCATTGGCTTTATTCTGGGGTAATTCTATCCTTCCTTGACTGTCCAAGTTGTATAATGGGAAAAATCTGAGTTTGCTTAACACGTATATGTACCAATTTCTCAGGTCTACATACTTGTATGATACACTGCGTCCGAAACTAATTCACGAAGCCAATGTTGATCTACTTTGTGAACTTGTTGATATACTTAAAGTTGAAGTCTTGGGAGAACAGCTTAGCAGACGGAGCGAGTCATTGGCTGGGCTACGTCCTACATTGGAAAGAATTTTAGCCGATATTCATGAGCGACTGACTTTCCGTGCTCGAACATATATTCGTGATGAGGTGTTTGTTCTTGCACCACAGTTGCTGTATATCAGGGATGCTTCTGTTTCAAGGTTTTTTTTAACATTTTTGTTGATTTATTTGTAGATCGCTAATTACATTCCTTCTGATGGAGACTTGGATTATCCTGCAAAGCTGGAGCGTTCTGCCGAAATGAAATCAGAAACTACTTCTGTAAAGTGTCTCAATTGGCCCTCTTTTTTTTTTCTTCTATTCAGTTTTTCCATGTGTGATGTTAAATGTCCACAAAGCTGATTCAGAATGGTGGCTTTTATCTTGCTACAGTGTTCTAAGTTGTGTTTTTTGTTTCTTCCTGTTTACATGTAATTGGCCCACCTGTGACCATCCATTATTGCTCAATTCTTATTAAAACCTCCAGACGAATCTAAACATGCTTGTAATGAGCCATGCTCAAATGAGTATCTCTTTAATGTTAAGACGTATATTCATGCAGTCCCATGATAAAAATTGCAAGTGCTTTGCTACAACTTGTCAAGGTTTAGTCTCTCAGTTGCATTTTGTTGGCATGTCTACCTTAGTATGATGATGCCAGTGCACAGTTCACACATGTATTAGATATATTTATGCAATGTTTTATAAGCATCAGGCATAATTTTGCAGTATTAATGTAATAGAAGTTGAACAATTCCTAACTGGCGCTATGTGGTTACAACCAGCTGGTTGTACATGGGTCTTGATCATTTTTGTAATTTCATTTACTTTGAAAATTATCTTTATCTCAATTTCTTATTTTGTCCTAATTTTTGACTCTGCAGGTTGAAGAAGCTTCGGAAGCAATTAAAACCTGGTATCCGCCCCTGGAGAAAACAGTATCATGCCTTTCAAAGTTATATCGTTGTCTAGAATCATCTGTCTTCACTGGTTTAGCACAGGTACTTGAATCCTTGGACAGTCTTTGTCAATTTTTATCTTTTAGAACTTTTAACAATTGAATTGCTCCTTTGTTTGTGGTGTATACTGGTTGACCTTTCTTTTCCTTTGTTCCTAATTTTATCAGGAAGCTGTTGAAGTTTGTTCCATTTCTATCCAAGTGAGTAGCCAGATTTATAGTTGTTTATATTATTGTGGTAGGTGGTAATTGGAAGCTGTTTGGCTTTTAATATCAGCATCTTCTTAACCCATTTTCATAAATATTTGCTACAGAAAGCAAGCAAACTCATTGCTAAGAGAACAACAACAATGGACGGGCAACTCTTCCTCATCAAACATCTTTTAATCTTAAGGGAGCAGGTTATCTCCTTCTTCTTAATTTGTTTCTTTGTAGTTATTAATTAAGTAATGCAACTATTATAACCCTATGTTTTGATCTTCCAGATTGCTCCATTCGATATAGAGTTTTCTGTCACACACAAGGAATTGGACTTCTCTCATTTGCTGGTTAGTCTTCCTGAGAGTAGGATGTTGTAAATTCTCCTTTAATCCATAGAAATGGCATATTACTAAATGTACAAGTCATATTTACATTGACTTCCATTGCCAGGAGCACTTGAGACGAATACTTAGAGGTCAGGCCTCTCTATTTGATTGGTCAGGATCATCTTCACTAGCAAGGACTTTGTCTCCCCGAGTTCTGGAAAGTCAAGTTGATGCCAAGAAGGTTTGGATTTGATTGTTAATCTCAACTTATTCTGTTCTGTTCTTTTTTTTTTTTCTCAACAATAGATACATAATTATTAGCATATAAATTCTAGAAACAATTTTATGGGTCTTTGGTATGTGAAGGAACTGGAGAAAAGCCTAAAAGCAACTTGTGAGGAGTTCATCATGGCGGTCACTAAGCTGGTTGTGGATCCAATGCTTTCATTTGTTACCAAGGTTTGTGGTTCTGATTATTAATTTGCTGAGAACTTGACTAGTTCTGAATCTATATGCATAAAAATGCATCAGCTTGTGGCAAAGTGGGATTTCCTTGTTTTATAAGCTTAAAAAGGGCATCTCAGGTGTACAAGACTTAGGTTTGTAAGGATGGCAATGTGCCATCAATAATATGCAGCCATCTGTCTGCCTTCTGGTAAAGAGGATTTTCCGACATGACCTTCTGATAAAAAAGGAGCAACCTTACTGTAAAAGCAGTTGATAAATGATCAATTATAAAGAGAGATGATTGAAATTTTATAACCTTTCAGCTAGTTGGTTTACAATGAACCTATCCCATGTTCATATCCCTGTGTAGTCAGTATTGCAGTTTTGTGGTACAAGTACGGTTGATCACCTAAACTTGTCTCATTTTCTGCCGTGTCCTCACCCCATCCCTCTCCCCTTTTTGTTATGTAGTTATTGTAGGTGTGTTGCAGGGCATAGGTGATAAGATTTGCCTTCTAAAACAATCAGCACTGTCCATTTATCTTTTCCCCTTGCTGTTATTTCTTATATTACCCTCTGCAATCCATGACTTTTAATATGTCATTTTAGGTTACAGCTGTAAAAGTTGCACTGTCCTCCGGCAATCAGAATGATAAAGTGGACTCAATTATGGCCAAACCACTTAAGGATCAAGCCTTTGCTACTCCAGACAAGGTTGCTGAACTTGTTCAGAAGGTACTTCGTGTGACCTGATTTTTTTTTTTTTTTGCTTGTGCATTTTGCAATCCGCTGTCTGCATGGTCTATTGGACATTAAAATGCTTTTGGTTCCAAATTAGTCAAGACATGAACAACTGTAAGATATTTCTCAACCTCCACAAGATAAGCTGTGTTGACAAGGACTTTCTTGGAGCAACTTTTGGAAGAGACAATCTGCCTACCAACTACAAAAGGCCTAGATGGATGCCTGTAGGCCGCTTTTTTCTTGTCGTTGGAGGGTTAAGCAAATTTGCTTAGTCTGCTCTTGATAAACTAGATAGACATTTACAGAATGAGGATGTAATTTTTCAAGTATTATGCTGATAAGTAGTATGAGTGCCCTCCTCAGCCAATTCTCTTACTTATCTGGGAGCACAATCCCAGTTACATGCATGAACAATTTTATTCTCTTTGTGTGCCTTTAGTGCTCTCTTGCTTGAGTGTTAGATGGTCTGTTCAACTTAGAAGCATAAACAAGTATAATTTTTAATGGTACTCTCGCTAAATACTGTATATCATTGAATGCCTCATCTGTCCATTTGTGAATTTAGCTGATCTCTTGCATGTCTCTGAAACAGGTAAATGCCGCTATTCAGCAAGAATTGCCAATGGTGATGGCAAAGATGAAGCTTTATCTGCAGAACCCATCAACAAGAACAATACTTTTTAAACCAATAAAGTAAGTTAATCACATCTGAAGCTTCATATACATTGATCTTTGATATATAAATACTATTTCAACCCTTATGTTGCACCATATGCAGGACAAACATTGTGGAAGCACATGTTCAAATACAATCCCTAGTAAAAGCTGAGTATTCGCCTGAAGAACAAAGCATCATTAATATGGTGTCCATACAAGAGCTGCAAGAACAACTTGACAATGTTGTGTAGGGTTCACAGAAAAGCGCTATTCATTATTTCTTTATATTCCTCTTCTAAGAGACCAATGATTATTTATAGGAAAGTTTTGGTCTGGCAGTAGGATTTGAAATCATCAAATGTTATCAGTGTGTGTAGAACTGGAGTGTGGAACTTTGAAGAGGGGAAATGTGTGAATAGATTATATTCATTCTTGTAAGTAGTTTATAAGGTCAAAAGTCATCCATTCTTGGAAGACATTTTTATCTTTCAACACAAATGCTTTGATCTGATGATATGCTTCTAAAGCTCAGCATGTGATGAATGAGGTTTGTTAAATTTGTTGAGTTATTAATTGATAACAACAAATCTTCAACTATTCATGTTACACAAAATCTACGAAATCTTTACGGACAGCAATAGCCTAGACCTGAAGCAGACTTAGCAATAGGGAAAAACAAAATTTAGCTCTGTCATCAAGGTTGCATGTATGTACCAATCTTTAAGAACTGAATTGAATAAAGCTTGGATTGCAATTAAACAGTTAAGCTTCAATCAAACAACATCCACACCTTTTATAGTGTTGGAGAATTCACCTTTTATGATATAGCTCTGGCTTGATTATGATAATTTGTAGCTGGCATAGCTAATTACGACCCAATTAAGAACCCAAAGGAAATGTATAAATACAAAATGGGAATTTGAAGGGAAAAAAAAAAAAGTGGCCATTATGCACATATCCTTGAAAAAATTGAAGGCACTACGGAAAGAGCCATTTCTTTCTTAGAAAAGAAAAGAAAAGAAAAGAAAAGTGCTATATCAAGCTGAAATGATGCTGTAGCCTGCCAAAAATTAAAATTACAAGGTAGGGGAAAAAGAATCAGGTGGAAGAGTGAGGAAGGGGAGGGAAAATTAAAATTGAACTTACATTTTGGCATGTACAAGCAAAAGGTTTGGAAGTGTTAATCAACAGAGGCCCCACCTTGCAAAATTTCCTCGCAAAGGTCTGATTGGGACCCACTCGGGATGAGGGTACGAGGAGACCACTGATCAGGGACCATAAGAAAATATGCAGTCATAGCCTTCCTGAATCGTTTCTTGTACTGCTGGGGTGAGATCACAGTTGGAGTTGTGTTCTTGGACCCTCCAAGGATGCCCGAGGTCTTCACCCAAGTCTCAAGATGTTTGTCCCATGTGTACTGCCTCATAAAGTCGATGATTCCTACTACTAGCTCTTGCTTTTTCTCATCCACGCCAACCAGCAATGAGTAATCCATTACATCAACCGACTGCAGCAACATAACCAAAAAGGAAAAAATTACATACATATATCCATACGAAAAATAGCAAAGGCAAATATTACACGAGATTTGCGAATGACAATTCTGATGCACCTTAAAAGATACACAAGTTACCGTAACAAAAACTAATTAATGTTTTACACTTTTCCCTCTGCACTGAGATGAAAATGAAATAATTATCATCTCACAATACTAAACAATATCAAGTTTCCTTCATAGAATTGGAACTACCCACTAAACTTTGCTACATTCTTGTGTCAATGGAAAATGATAAAGAAAAATCAGGGGAAGTGATATCATCAGTCATGCACCATGTGAACACAAAAAAGTTTTCAATTTGTTCCAACTTACAGCAAGAAATGAAGTATCATTCCAGACGGCCCTCTCTAGCAGCCGTTTTGCCTTGTTTCCTACAAATATTGGAGAAGTGGGCATTGCTTCAATTAAATTCTGGTCCAGTAGAACTTTATTGCTCCCACTTGTGTCTGCATTATATCGTGATCGAGAAGATCCTTTTAAATCATATAGCCTTACAACATTTCGCCTAAACAGAAGATTCTCCATTACCAAAACATCCATTTTTGATTCTTTCCCTCCTTTGAGGTGCTTTGATGATACCTTCAAGAAAAAAGAAGAAAAACCGAATCATACCTCAGTAATGGGGAAAAAAACCTGTGGAATATAAAGAGTAAAATTACATTAAAAAGAAAAAAAAAGACTAGTAAAATTACATTAAAAAGGAAAAAAAAAAAAAACTCTTCAGTGTATACATCCTGTTGATATTTTTTCTCAGCATTGACAAGAGCCCCCTCTACATAGAAGACTAATTTTCAATACCACAGCATACATAATACATAGCTAGAACCTACTAACTGAAACATGAAAAAGATAAAGACTCCATAGGGTATTCTTTACAAGATGCTGGGAAAATTTTCTAGACACATGATCCAGGTTATTATTGCATTCCATAATCTGGCCCGAAAATGATTGCATGGCTTTCTAGAGATAAGTGAAAGAAACAACAATACCTGATAAATACCAAGTATCTTTGCCAGGCAAGTTGGGCTGCCAGAACTAATCGAATCAGATAAATACTTGAAGTATGCTGGTCCGAATTTGATAAACGATTCCAGCTCTGTTTTAGTAACCTGTTTGATGATAAATCGATCATCCAAAGTTTTAGCAAAGAAAACATTGCTCTTGCCACCCTGGGCCCCCCACTTCTTACATCGACTAAGAGATCGTATGAAATCTAGCTCGGATGGGCAACAAATTTTCCTCAATTCCTCGAACCGCTTTGCATAATAACAAGTCACCATATACTTCACTTTTCCTTGGAGACTATCATCAGTAAAAGAAACTCTGGCATGTAAATCCTTGGTATACAAGAAAGGATCTAAACCCTGAGAGCCTCTGGACCCAGGCATCGACAAGATACTTTCCTCCATAGACCCAAGACTTCTGTAAATACCAGAAACTGATTCATCAAGAGAGTTAAATGACAGTAGATTCACAGAATCAAAAAGTGGCAGCGAAGAGGTAACAGAATCTCCATCTTTTGGTTTTTCAAGCTCAAACATCTGTTGACGATATTCTGATGAGTAGAGTGCATATGCTATAATGCTTGTGGGTTCATCATCAAAAACAGGAATAATAGTGTCATTGATACTGACAGGCAGAAGCAACCTAGCACCAGTTTGCCGTTCCAACTCCCTAAAAAGTGAGACATAGACAGGATTGTACTCACTAATATTAAGCTTCTGACAATTCAACAAAGCAGTCCTCTTGAATGAACTATAGATGGTAGGAAATGATGTGCCAACCAGACTCGAGTTTTCTACATTTTGAGGCTCCTTAGCAGCTAATGCAGATCCAAGAGGACGAACTCCTTCACCTTTATCAGCATTATCATTATCCAAGCCTGAATTTACAGGAACTGTATTTACAGCAGTTGGATCAGGAGGCGAGAGAATATCTTCTTTAAGTACTATGTTCGCCAGGTGATTTTTACCAGTCCATGCTGCATCAAGAGTATCAGATAAATTATCCAGGACAGGAAACTCTCCCTCTGAACAGGCCCTTCGCACAACTTTTCCAGATTCATGAGGGTCATTTTTCTCATTAATATTTTCACTAGAAGAAAGACAATGCTCAGCCTCCTTCCTCAGACTCGTGTCCTCATCTAAATCCTTTGTTTCATGCATTCTGGCCGACTGGCTGATTGTGCTCTCACTTCCTCCCTGACTAAGATTTACTTCTGGCTTTGTATCTGCAAGAACTGAATCACAACTGCTAAAACCTTTGCCAGGCTTAGGAGATAAATCCATGTCAACAAAGTTCTCAACCGAATTTACACGTTTCTCTTCGAGTTTAGGACTGAAACTCCCCAGACAATCCTGAGGATTGATGTTGCCTAAACTGCCTGCATTAATCAGGAATTGATCCCAAACATAAGACTGGAAGAGTATCTGCCTCCGTAATTTATTGATCTCCAGAATATCAACCACAGGTTGGCCAGCTTTCACCTCTTTAGATAGTGTCTCCTGGAAAGACTCCTGAAAATTCAAACAATTTCAATCAGTAACAACCTAAAAGAAGATTTCTTCTAATGCAAGATATCAAATCAGCAAACCTATAGAATAATAACAAAATTTCTCCAGTATGTCAAAATATATAATATGGCATGTCATATATTTAGAACAGAAGGCCATTCATGCATCTCTTTTTAATGAATATGGTAGCCAACAGCATTGTACAATATTATCTTTGTTTGAATGTTTGGTCACTGAGCAAACAATCAGATAAGCACATGGGCTACATTATGTGTGGGCAGGTAACATTTTCCTTTATAGTCTCCTACAAACTTGGTTCCTTTTCAGTTGTTGGTTCAGGTTGGGGGAGTTACCTCAAATTCTTCTTTCTCCTTCTGCAGCATCCCTTCAAGTTCAGAAATACGAAGTCTTGACAATTCAGGAGATTTTAAGTCACGATTCTGAGACCCTACAGCTAACATTTTCTCCGAAATTCGATGAAGGGCATTTTGCACCTCTTTAAATAGAAGCTCTGCCCTTTGGTGTACCTGTTAAACAACATCAAAATTCATGTACAAGTATCGACAAACATAAAGCTCTTTGCTAAACCAGAAAAAAGGTTTATTTTTGCCGCACCTCAATTGCTTCTTTTTGAATCCACTCCTGATTGTCATTGTTAAATTCAACTTTCGCTGGGGGAAGATAAACTGAATGAACATGAATTGAGGAATAGCGGAAGCAAGCAACCATTCTCCCAAAACTGCTCATGTTAAAAGAACATTGTAAGTATAATGCAGATGGTACAAGTTAGATTTGGCTTGATAAACAGGTGAAAGCATCAAATATTAGAAGAGGAAAACTCCTCATCAAGCATGTGTATGCTTCATAAGGGCCATGAAAACAAAAAGAGAGAAACCGTACCCATAGAACCTAAGACAGTCTTTTTGAAGTGAATGACCACAGCTTGCAACCCTGCTTGCAGCTGCATGATTTGAGAAGCTAAGCTCCAAAAATTTCCCAAAAGACAAACCCCAGGCAGCATCAGACATTACCACTCTACGAGTGGCTGGAGGAAAGCCATTGGTTCGTGGACATCGCAGGCACCTGTGCCACATCCAAATTTTTCCTTCACGTTCCCCTGGTAAAAGAAACTCTGGTAGTTTCTTAACAGATATTGTTAAGCTGCCTTGCCGATGAGTATAGCAATAAACATGTGCTTCTGATGGCATCTCACATGAACGGCAGCGATAGTTCTAGTGAACAGATAAATTTACTCAAAAACAACTTATCACTATAAAATTTAGAAGCAATTATTTCCAAAGTGAAATATATCAAAAACAGAGACTCTAGTTACCTGATCAAAAAGATGATCTTGTAAAAACCGTCCCAAAGGCTTATCAAAACTCCCATAGTATTTGATTCGAAAAAGATGGGCCCTTTCACACACAGTTCCCTTCCACACACATCGAGTTGATAATGACACCAAGATGCTCTGATGGTCAGAAGGTGAAGGGGGAAACTCCTCCTTTGAGGATCCAAATTCCTCAGGATTGTTACCATCTTGCTTTGCAGCCAAAGCATTTCCATCAGTATGACTAATACTGACACCTTCTTCTAATGCCACTGATGCTCCAAAAGCTGTACAAAACAAAGGATTGTCATAACCAGTTTTCTCAGAGTTAATTTTCTTGCTCTGAATGGACTCTATAGCTTTCATCTTATCATTCTTCCCAGAGACGTGATCTGAGGAAAGGTTGTTATGGCAAGGTCCTGACATGTTATGCCCCAAAATCTGAGAGGAGCCAGATGAAAGGTCTCTGCATTCAGTTTCATAAGGAACTTTAGACAGGTGACTAGAATCATCAGCACCTCCCAACTTGCGGCCCAGCTCAAAATTGTTAGGTGAGGCCATTTCTGAGATGACACCTGTGCTTGATTTCTGTAGTTGGCTATTAGGTTGGAAGCCTGGAGGCTTTCCAGTTCCCGGGACAGTAAAACCAGGTATAGTAGAGATGGACCTGTCAATACTTGATGGTTTATCAGGCAATGCAACTGTTATTGGAGATGTTAAAGGAAGCTGCGGAAGTGAAGCACCTTCATCAGCCAGAAAAGATGTCTCCAAGGCCAGGTGATAAGCTGCAAAAACTCCATATTGGACTACATGTTTCACCTTCTTCAATTCATCTCCATGCGCACCCTTGAGCAAAATCTGTGGAAAGAAACAACAAAATAAATAAGTAAATCATCTAAATTTCTCGTCACAACATAGATCATGCAATTGCAGTTCCTGAGAAAGTTTTAAGAAGGAAATGCCCTCTACAGTTAACTTGTCATAGTCATATCAGCAAAGCAATGATACATATGGAATACACGCACTCCAAGGTCCAAGCAAGCAGCAACGACCTACAAATCAATAACCTAATTTATGTAACGAATGAACCTAGTTGCAAATTGCCCCCCCACCTCCCCACCAACTCCTCTCTCTCCCTCTCCTCTCTGCTACATCATAATTCTCCACAGAATTGAGCATTTTTCTTCAAGAAGATACCCAAAGTAAAACCACAAAGAAAATTCTGGCCACAATGAACACGAACCCAAAAATGATAACAGTTTGTGCTAGTAACATGGCAATGATGCATCACAAGTCATATAACTTAATTTTGTGTACTTGGGTAGGGTGAAAAACTTACAGTATAGCCTAAAGGCTTTGGACAACCCTCAAAGAACATCAAAGTCTTGGTCAACTTCTTTCCACCTTGCCCTGCACTGCCATGCTCTTCAATAAATTTATCAACATGGAACAGGTCACAGTACCCCAACTTCTGTGAATTGAGATGATCGATTGAAGGGACTATATGTGCACCAGTGCAGCGGGCTATGCGTTCTAAAAGTGGCTTCTTAATGTTCAGAACAAGTGAAATTTCCTTTTGAAGGAGGTATTCTTGAGCATATCTGGAAACTGATTTCTCTACCAAGAGAACACTAGGGTGGTGAGCATCAATCTTCGCAACTGCCATCTTCAAATGGTCCATTTCCTGATAAAAAAAACAAGCATAATGCCCACCAAAACAAGTAGTAGCCCTATAATTTATTGAAATGAAAAAACTTAAACAATGAAATGAACTGTTGCAGGCATAGATTCCTCAAGGAAATCCTAAAAACTAGGGGTTTGCAGAACAATCTCAATGCAAAGGAGAAGTTAAACAATTATAACCTGTTGTAACAAAGTATCAACACTTGACAGATGGTTAGAAACACGCTGATACTCCAGAGCTCCTCCAAGGACTAGAAAACGTGGTTTATCTATTTTTGACATCATTCGCCGATGAGCCACATTTTTCTTACAAACAACTCCTTTAACCACCATACTAGAAAAAATTAATCAAAATCCCATTAGTGCGAGAACGATTGCAGGTAACAGTAAGAACATGTTAACTAACAGATGCACAGAAGTTAGTGAAACAATTTCCATATATTACCCTGTAGCACCTAGATTACATGTTTTGTTATAACAAATATTTTTATCTCATGAAACTCAAATTCAGAAGAAAAAAACTCCTCTGTTCCTTCTCTTCCAACTCCTTAGATCACACATAAAATCTGCCACTTCAATAATAAAAAATTCAATGATCTCTCATGAAAATATATATATTCATGCATAATAAATGTGAACATATATTTGAAGTGAACTAGTACAAAAAAGCATTTGGAACACCTTTCCTAAAGAATAAATTCAAACCCAAAAAACAAAATGTTACTTGGCAAAACTACAATCACTGGCATTTGAATGGGACTGCAACCAGAAATATGCCCATAGATACTGAAGAATCCCATTAATATGTCAAATTACACACTATCCTTTTAGTTTTTTTTCCCCCCCTCAACTATTACCTTTCACCACGATGCCCACAGGCTATGCATTTAACCTTCACATACCCACCAGGATCCATTCCTCCACCCTTGCTTGTATCTGGCTTAAGAAGTGTCGCAGCTTCCCAGGACAAAGATGTGATAATCTCCAACCAACTCTCTTTGTCATCTTCCTCGCCAACAGTTAGGTTCTCAACTTGCAACAGCTGTGCAATCAAAGCTCTAAAATGCCCTTCAACCACATTCTTCATCGCCTTTCTATGGTCCTCACTTGATTTATCCTTACATCGGTACTCTCCATTACCAAAGCTGTTTGAAGGGCGTAAGTATCCCCACTCCCCAGTAGCAGCTTCATCGTCATCATCATCAAATAAACCAGTTTCTCTCTCATCCTCCTCATCTTCTGGTTCTGGAGGAAGCCAAAGTAGACCATTGCTCTCAAAATCAACAGGTTCACCATCAGCACCATCTGCATCAGATGAAGGAGCTTCACACTCATTGCCATCATGTCCACTAGCTTCTTCCCCATGATTCTTAATTTTGTCCACACTCTGTGTCTCAAAATTCTCCGGTGAAGGTGGGCAACATGTGCCTGTTGCATCAATTTGATCTCCACCATGAATCATTTCATGTGGTCCATACATGTGGTCAATTTCATCAAAAGTAACAGGCCCATAATAGCCATCAGCATGAGAGAAATGCGTGTTTTCTGAAACTGAATGATAAAGACCATATTCATCATCCTCATCATCACTCCTGGCACAAAAAAAAATGAAAAGGAATAAAACATAGACTGTCAACCAAAAAGCTTTTGAGCGTTGACAATATGACTCTAAATAATTGTATACTTAAAATATGACAATCAAAAGTAAAGAAGCCAAGTAATATCTTAAAGAAAAGGTATCAGCCACCAGAAAAATTCTCTTTCCCAATCTTTCGTCCCTGTGGTCACACTAACTCTACATAAAGAAATTAAAGGAGAATACCTCACTTGCATGCACTTTTTAGACTGAACAATAAATAAAATACGAACACAAAAAAGAGGACAAATTACCTGTTCATGCAATACCCAAACTGATCTGCAGAGGGATAAAATGCAGCTGCATCTGTGTCTGTGGGCCTTCCACATTCTGAGTTGTCTTGTTCAACTGAAGTTGGATCCATTTGAGAAAATTGCTGAGGACCAAGATCAGAGCAATACGGCACCCTCTGATAAGCCCCAGTTGAGTATGGAGTTGAACCAACAGTGCTGCCGCTACTGTTACAGGTGCAGCTGGACTTGGTGCTGACCAAGCTTGTAGCAGATGGTGATGGACTGAGCCCAGGGCTTGGCACATTGGTGGTCCCATTATCAGGAGCAGTTACCCCTTGTTGCCATTGCTTAAAGCAATAATTACAAACCCTGAGCCTCTCCCACTCTTCACCACCAGTCCTTGGGTCATCAGATGGTGCAGGAATAGAGCTAGCTGTACACTTAGCACAAAAAACTCGACCACAAAGTCTACAGTGATGCCTACGGTTAAATACAGTGAACTGAGAGTCACATTCGTAGCATACTCTACAGCTATGATCGGGCATCCAAAAGTCCCTTGACACATTCGTTGATTCTCCCCTCCTAGGAATCCAGGACTTCACTATATCAACAAAATCAGATATTTTATTGTCAGGGTTGCCCATCGACAACAATCCCACCAACCACCCACCTCATAGTGAAAGACTCATTTGCCACAGTCTCACAACTCCACCACAAAACAAATTCTCCTAAATCTCTCCTCTACAAAGTCCACCAGGCGAGTATCAAACCCTAATACAAATCAAAAGAATGTGCGTACTCCAACAACTACTTCTGTAAAGTCTTAAAAAAATCAATTCAATTCTATTCTGTTCTCCTTAGTCAATTCCTGTGGTTAAAAAGACATTTTTCTCAATTCAGCTCCTTCAACCTAAAATTTAAAAAATAAATAAACATATAAATAAACATGCAACATTTTGAAAGAAATGAAATTACATTAAAAGAGGAAATGATTCTGGAAGGAATTCAATTTCTCAATTGAATTCTTGCACATAATTTACTCCAAACAAGGCCTTCGCAAACTCAACTTTCACAAAACATATTACAAACTAAAAAAACCTGCTCGCTCTATTAGTATTGAAAATAAATACCTAAAAATTACATTTGTAAGTCCAAAATTTTCATTTGATGAGCAGAATTCGTTGCATGCAACAGTAAACAAATTATATTATTCACAGCTAAACAAAAATCATAATTACACTCAAAAAAACAAACAAACAACAACTGCAGAATCACTCCACCTGCCTTCAATAAAACGGTGCAGTATTAACCAGCGCAAACATACAAAAAAAAAAAAAAAGATTCCTAAATCCTCCAAAGCTCACCAAATCCTCC
Organism: Mallotus repandus; assembly: GCA_949671775.1. Classification (NCBI taxonomy): domain Eukaryota; kingdom Viridiplantae; phylum Streptophyta; class Magnoliopsida; order Malpighiales; family Euphorbiaceae; genus Mallotus; species Mallotus repandus. Next base: position 25,826 of record CATIWM010093648.1, on the reverse strand, counting down.
CAAAATCATCAAATTAAACAAATAAAATCACCACTCCAAACAGAAACTAATCAATTCAATCCTCACGAATTCAACCAAAACACAAAAAATTTCAAATTCCGGAAAATTCCGATTCCGTATATTCCACTGCTCAAACAAAACAAAACAAAATACGAATCTGATTTTTTTTATTTTTTTTTGTGATGGAATGAAATAGAGAAAAATGAAAAAAAAAAAAAAAAACGAAAACGGTTAACATGACGCACTCACCAGAAGATAACAATTTTGAATTGATGTGTGTAGAGAAAACGATTAATGCGAAGATTGCATTGGAAGATACCTCAAATAAAAATGATATTAATAATAGATTCAGAAATCTGTGTAGGTAATCTACCTTGTTAGTAATCATCTTCTTCTTCTTCATGTCATATGCTTGCTCTTCTTCCTCTTTGCCTCTTGTTTGTTTGCCTTTTCTTTCCTGTGCACGTAAATTATGATAATAATAATAATAATAATAATAATAATAATAACAATGATGATAATAAAAGTTTCTTTTTACTCCAGCCGCATGTGGGATTTGATTTTTTTTATTTTTCTTTCTGACGAAATGTCTAGAAAATTTATTAATTTGTTTTTTTACTTTAGTTTATTGTGCATTTATAATTGTAATTTTCTTATTTACAGATATTCTAAGTGATTTTTTAAACAATAATTTAAAAATTATAAATCTAAACATTTTACAAATAAAAATAAATTTTTTTAATACTATGAATTGAACTTTCGAAATTGATTCATATAATATATTAAATTTTTCAAATAAATTTTTAGATTGAAATTTTACATACGAAAATTTTTATTTTTTATAAAATGTATTTAATTTTAATTTTAAATTATCATAATTTATGTGATTATATTTTAGAATTATTTTAATTTTTATAAAATAAAATATATTTTATTAATAACTACTATTGAATGAGAAAATACATTATTATTCAATGATAATTAAAATAAAGTAAAATAGAAGTACATAAAAATCAAAATAATCCCAGAATTTTTCATTAAATACAGTTCCTGCAACTACTAATATTATTAAAATTTCTGAATAATAAAAGCTAAAAATTTTTTGTACGACAGTAACTGTAAAATTTTATTTTTTTTACCATGCAAACTTGAACTTGTTTGATTTTTTTACATCACACATTAGATGCATTATGATGCATATAATAAAAAAAATAACCATGCTAAATATGAAATATCATGATGGATGAACTTTTTCTTGTCCTTTTTTGAAAATGGATGAACGACTTGTCAAACATATGTGCTGTGTGTTACGTGTATTGCTACAACCAACTGATCACATGTATCTTGGGTTTCATGCACTGTAAATTTAATAGCACACCTATTATTTAATGAATTAGAGCCTGTTATAAGCCGGAATAACTTTAACATTTAAGCTAATAACTCTGGTAGCTATTTATTTAACGTTATCGACTTATAAATATTTTATTTTATGGAATTTTATAAGTATTCAGCAAATTAAATTATTTATATCATTATTTTAAAAAATATATTTATTTATTTTATAGTCAATAATAGAGTAATTAAATAGTAATTTATCTCCGATGATATTATGAGATTTAAAATTTAATTACTGTTATTATTGATTTAAAGGGTAAAACTGCCTTTATTATTCAACCAATCGAAATTGAAATCATATGATCTCTTTATTAACCAAAAAAATATTTATACCATCGTGTAGGTATATAAATATTTTATTGGGATAATGACTATTTTGGTGTCTGAACTTTTTAAAATTTTATAATTGAGTGTCTCAACATTTATTTGTTACAATTAAATATGTGAACCTGTTAATAAATAACAATTTAATATTTTTGCAGGTAACAAATGATGTGGCAATTTATGGACCACACTCTGTCGCTGATGTGGACAAATAGATAGAGAATAAAAAATCTTCATTTTAGACTTCTTCAAAACTACTTCAATCTTATGTACATATATTGTTGAGAGTCATTCAGACATAAAATCAAACATCTTAAGTGCAATGTGAGATGGGATTCAGTATATTAAATGGGATCAAAAACACCCACAATCTGTGGATTCCATTCCTAGGGTTGTTTGGCTGCTGCTTAATTTACACACCCAATTCGACCCAAAAGCATATTTCTCTGCTTCGAGAACAAAAAAAAGCCACAATTAGGCTTTCAATATTTGCATTGTTGTTCAATAAGAAAATAATGACCAAATATATGCTTCCTCACAAAAAAAACAACACATGCAAATCAACAATCACGGAACCAATATTCATAAATAAATCAATAAAAAAAATACTTCAATCTCAACTCCACCGCTCCTATCTCTACTTTCTGCCATCCAAAATCTGTCGCATATACTTCAAATCGAGGTGACCCGACAACCCCAAATGCCATTGTTGAAACTAAATTTACAATCCAAAGTGTGCACTTTTACTGCTGCTCCAATCCAAATTGCGAGGTTGCCCAAGATGGTTATTAGTAGAGATGAGATTATTTGGAAAGCCCCACCATTGGATAAAAGTTAACATCGATGGTTGCCTCAAACAGGCTTCTAATACTTTTTGTTGCTTGTGGTGTTCTCAAAAACAACATGGAAGGATGGCCAAGTGGCTTCGTGGTTAACCTCGACTATTGTTGTGTATTGGCAGCAGAGCTCTGGGGTATTTTGCACGGTGATAATGATGTTGGATTTGTAGCACATATTTCTACCCATTTTTGTTTGATTTAATTAATTGATAAAAATAAAAGCTTACATGGATGTGATAGAATTGGGTAGATCAAAGATTATCTGAGGCTGTATGTCCTTTACGCAACCTCTTGTTGATCCATGAGATCAATTGGTTACTACAAAGAAGTTGAATTGTTGAGATTGTCCATGTTTTAAGGGAAGTGAATAAGTGTGCAAATCACCTTGCTGGCTTGGTGCCTTCCTACCCTCTAGGTGTCCATATGTTACAAGTCCATCCTGACAGCATTCAGAACTTGCTTTTTATGATTCAGTTGGTGTAGCTTTTCCCCATGGTAGTTAGTTTTGCCTTTTGGCTCCATTATGTTTAAAAAAAAAAAGATTATTTGAAACATGCATGGTGATAATGATGATGCATTTGTTTTGGATTTTGATTTTGATTTTAATTTTAATTTTACTTGATCATAGCAGTGGGATGGTTGCATAACAATAGGGGATGATGGCTTGGTGATAGCGGTGGGATGATGATTGGATGGTAGGAGAATGACATGGTAGGAGGATGACGGTAAACCGATGGTAGAACTTTACACTTTCGTAAGTGGAGCCCACATCAATATTTTTGTTATTATTTAATTTTAATTATATGTTTATCTCTTTATATTTTTTGTCTTTTTGTCCATGTCATCAAATAAGAAACCGTTTTCTTGTTGGCAACTTGTAAAATATAATTAACAAGTTCACACACTTAATTGTAATAAATAAAAGTTGAGACACTCAATTATAAAATTTCAAAAAATTTAGATATTAAAATAGTCATTATCCCTATTTTATTTTATGAAATTTTATATATGTTCAGCAACTTAAAATATTTATATGGATACAAAATAGAGGTTTAATTTCATATTTTTAGTAATTATTTTAAATTTTTTTAGAATTCATGAAGTTCTACTGATTGATAAATTTATTTATTCTTTTCCTCCAACATATTAGGTTAATTGTTTTTTTCTCCAATAATTTTTTTTGATAATTTTTTTTTCCTACTAAATTAATTGTTCAAAAAAATTGAAGGTCATTATATACGGTCTTAGTGGCCTAAATAAATGTGTGCTCTTTTTTTTTTGAAAAGAAATTTGTACTTTTTTTATACACTAATTTGGCAATAAGAAGCTTTCGAGTAAAACTCAGGAACGGAAAGTCTACACAACAAACAAGCAAAGTCGGCAAGCAAAATGTAGTTAGGAGAATTTTAATCTTTGTAGCCATCCAATCTATCATCATACGACTTCTTGGTGTGTAATTTTCCATTTATAACGATGTAACCCACGGAATTATCTAGTGTTTATATTTTTTTTAAATCGAATTTGCATTTTTATCATTGTATTATTCTCCCTAACTTTTGATATAATTTGTTTTAGAAATTTTATATATCAATAATTTTTTTTTTTGGAAAATAATGAGTTCTTTTGCTAATGTAACATATTAATAAACAATGATATCAACTGGGATCGTTACGACAGAATTATGCAAATAAGTCTTCACCATCACTATTCATCGATTGAATCCTTAATGAATTAAAACGTAAATATGACATAACAGTTAATAAAAAAATCAGTAATATATATTTTTTAAAAATTTTATGACTTAAGATAAAAGGAGTTCACAATTTGATTAAAAAGCCTAACAAGCAGCAATTTGCAATTACAAAAAATAGTCAATGTGCCTTTTTTTTCCCTAAAAGTATCATGGATGTAAGTTTTAATTTACTATTATTAATTAATGGGTAAATTTTATTTTTTATTTATTTTAAAAATGAGTCATAAAATTAAAAAGAACTAGAATATTAACTCTTCCTGCTGGTTAGTATATAAAGACTTATCGAATTGTATAATTAATCAATGGTAATTAGTGTGTATCCAATTGTTTTGTTAGTTTGTTTGACAATATTAATGTTATAATTATATTTAATTTTTTTAATATTTTTTTAGTCTTAAATTCTTTTTTTTTTGTTTTTTTTTATTTTTTTCTCTTTTTTAAACCCTAACTCTCTAATGATGTAACATTATATGCTCAAACAACACGTCATCCTCAATATTGCTATAAAAATAATTGCTTTCGGTAGTTATTTTAAATTTGTCTCCAAATGTATTAATTTTTATATAATATTTTATTATAGTTTATAATTAGCTAATTGTTTGGTTAAATTTGATAATTTAATTTAAGAGTAATATTGTTTTATTTATTTTAGTTTTCATCTTATTATTGATTTCATTCTATATATATGAATTTTAAAATATATATTATTCACAGTCTGTGCAATGCAAAAATTGACGGCTAGTTTGATTAAAAAGCCTAACAAGTAGCAATTTACAATAAAAAAAATAGTCAATGTTCCTTTTTTTTTTCCTAAGAGTATCATGCGATGTAAGTTTTAATTTATTATTATTAATTAATGGGTAAATTTTATTTATTTAAAAAAAGAGTCATAAAATTAAAATTTATTTTTTGAAAGATTATTATTTTTTGGTTCATGTAGAGAGTGATATGAACTCCTGTTAATTCAAAAAGCCTAACAGATGCGAACATTCAAATTCAGAAATGGAGAGTATTCAAATTTTTATTTCTCCTATTTTTTTTATGGTAAAAAATTAAAAGGTAAATTATAATTTTTTTTTTATATTTTTTTACATTACACTATTTTATTTCTGACATTTAAAATAATATTTATTTATCATTATATTTTATTCCGTTAACACTCATTAGTCTATATAAGGATGAATAAATATAAAGATAAATATTTTTTTTTAAATATCATAAATGAGATAGTGTAATATAATAAAATTCGGAGAAATTATAATTTAACCAAAATTAAATCATTTCATTGGCTTAAAAAAACCTAACAGCAATCACGTGGTCAGTTAAAAAAGAATGATTTATTTAGCATTATTGTCAAGAAACTAAAGTAGCTTCCTTCCCAACCAAGAATGAAGAAATCCTATCCATTGGCTGAAGGAAACTATATGGATTATAGCAGACCTTTTGAGCAATTGGGCCCAATAAAAAACCAGGTACAAGTCTACTCAATAAAGTAGCAAGATTCTTATATAATTAATTTTTTTTATTTACGAAAAATTAATAATAGTAATAATCGTGGTCGTGTAAAATAATAACAAGCCGCAATAAAAAAATTTACAATTGTAGTTAAAACAGTAAATTTAATTTATATTATTTATTTAGAACAATATAAGAATAATAATCTATATTATTTTAGCAGAAATTAAGAACATGAATGCAGAAAAGAATTTAAGACAATAAAGAAAAGGTCAATTCTAAAGAGTGGGACCCAGATACTGCCCAGAATTGAAGCTTTTAAAAAAACCAAATTTTTAAAAAAAAAAAAACCAAAATTTCAATTCTATCCATAAATTAAAGTATGGACCATTTTCATCAATTTCATAAGCCAAAAAAAAAACAAGAACATCATCAACTTTAAACTATATATTTAATCACCCATGACTATAAATAAATACTTTCATTAACACAAACACATGCCACTACAACTATACAGCATGCATACAGCGGCGACATTAGCATATCATCTTGCTTCTTGATCCTTTCATGATGATCATGATCAATGTTAGTGATGACGATGAGATGATAATAACACCAGAAGAAAGAAAGAGATGTGTACACACTGCGCACTTGTCTTTTTTTTTTTTTTTGGTTTCTTGGGTTTATTCCCAGAAATCTCAAGAACTAGAAAAGGACACATAAGTTATATATATATAAACAAAGATTAAATAAATGAATAGAAATTAGAACAAAAGTAAAGACACACACAGACATAGAGATGTTGCTGTTGTTTTGTTTGAGTTGTTAATGTCCGAATCTTTTGGGCCAGAAATCGTATACTACGCATTAACCCATTTTGATTTTGATTTTGAAAAGCTACCCAATCAAATGTAATAAAAAGAAAAGCTCAATTTTCTTAATTTAATTTTATAGTTTATTAAAGAAAGATGAATGATATGATATGATTTGTTTTTTTATCGTTTGGGTCACTGTGAAATTTCACGTTTGTCAAAAAAAAAAAGGAGATGAAAAGATTCATATGAAAATAAAAAGATTTTTATTAGTAATATGGGTTTTGGTGTTTTTTGTTTTGTTTTGTTTTTGAGTTTTGACCCAATTGGGTGTAGAAACTGTAGTTAAAAAAACTGACACTTTCCCTGAACAAAAGTTAGAGTCTTTAGATTGATTGTCAATTTAATTAAAAACAAAAACATTTACTTACTACTAGTTGTAGTCTAAAGTCCTATTTCAATTTCCAATTTATTTAATGCGTGACTCTATTTTGTGGATGATTTTTATTTAATTTACTATTTTATTTTTTATTTTATTTCTATTCTTTTGGTTTTGGTTTTGTTTTTGGTTCGGTGCGTGAAATAGATTTTTATTAGTGAAAGAAAAGATATGTACTTTCGGGTTTTCTTCAGATTTCTTTATTACTAGTCCCTATTTAGGGTTTCCTCTATTTTACCCTTTTATTTGGGTTTTGTTTTTCGATTCTTGATTTTGGGTGTTTCAAGAGGTGAGGTTTTGCTTAATAATTTATTGATTTTGCTTCATTTAAGCCATTTGGGTTCTTAGAATTCTTGTTTTTCCATCTGGGTCTCTGGGTTCTCTTGAATTTCAGACAGTTTTTTAGGTCTGGTTTAACAGCTTCGTCCTTTGATTCCAAGAAATTTGGGATCTTTTTTTTTTTTTGTAATTGGTAATCTGGGATCCGTTGATTTCTTGCAAATTTTGGGGTTTTGTTTTTGATTTGGTTCTCAGTAGGCATTGGATGTGGAATTAGCTCTGCTATTTTGGGGGAAGTGGTTTTATTTTCTTGAAAAGGTATTGAGGGGTCTTGGCATGTATGCATGATGTTTCATGCTCAAGGTCCTTCAAGGAATCATTGCAGTCTTCTTGCAGTCCTTTCTGGAAAAACTTATAATAATAAGCAGAAGCAGCCTTTCCCTGGTGATAAACCCAGATACCCCTTTCCTGAGCTTGCTTCTTCAGGGCGTCTTGAGGTATGTCTTTGCATCTACTGCATTTCTAATTATTATTTTTTTAAAATTTTGTAGTTAAATTTTGTTTATGAATTCTTACCATTTGTTTATGTGTATGTTGGAATGTAGGTCCAGGTACTGACTAGTCCAAGCACTGATGAATTTCAGCGAGTGCTTCAGTCATCAGAGCCCAGTATTGTGTACCTGCAAGGAGAGATAACTGACAACGGTGAAGAAATTGGTTCTTTGAGGTGGGGAGATTCTGACTTGTCCAGTGCAGAAGCCTTATGTGAATTATTTGGTTCCACATTGCCTCCCACTGTGAGTTTTTCTTGTCAGATTATTAATTAAAGTCTTTGTGGGTGTCTGCTTATTTTGTCTATGGCAAAACCTATGTTGCCTGTTGTTCCGTGGGATTTAGCTGAATCACCAGTGAAATGGCTTAGTCATGCAATATGTCTAGGTGGGAGTGTTTATTTACATTTCACTTAGGCATCTGGAAGCAGTTGGATTTTAACTTAGTTTAGAGTAATCGGCACATGGGAAGCTGGAGAATAGGGAATTTTTGGACTATCAAGTTATTTTGTCTACTTGGTTACTGTTTTTGCACAATGTTAAGATTGTTTCTTAATAATGGGAGGTACTGCACTTGTTTAATAGGATTATACATTCTCCTTCAAAATAATAATAAAAAAAGGAGAAATAATATTTGCTATTAATATTTTTAACTCTTTGTTGACCATTGCTTACAATTAATTTTTGCTAGGACTTGGTGCTTTTACCCCAGAGATATGCTTCTTATAGAGGGCTGATTATATTTGGTGTTCTCTATAAAATTTGAACTAATCTACCATCAAATATGTGTACAGGTTTATCTAGAGATTCCAAATGGTGAGAAATGGGCAGAGGCACTTCATTCCAAGGTTATGACAATTCTGGGATACTCTGTTTGTTTGCATGAGAGGATGTATTTTTGTCTGTTTTGTATTTATATATAAAATATTTTTATTCTTAAAGTTATTGACATCTAGGGTGATGCATGTTAACTATGAACCGTTTGATGAACTTGACATTTAATCTGAATGGTTAAATGGCACTTGGAAGCTGTGAGCATCTATGCATGTTGCATATTTTATTCTCATGAAAATTGCTGATGTGAATTTGTTTTTTGCTTTTCAGGGAGTTCCATATGTCATATATTGGAAAAGTACATTTTCAAGTTATGCAGCTTCACACTTTCGTCAAGCTCTATTGTCAGTAGTACAAAGGTACAAGTATCTACTTCTACATCAAAAGTAAACATGGTGCATTTACTATTCCTGCTATAGCTTCTTGTGGAGCTGTTTCCGGATTAGAAATAATGAAAGCATTTGATAGCAATTTAAAGGATTTTTCTTGTGATTTTTGATCTTCCATGGTAGGACTGTGAAAATGGTCCTATGGACTAAGAATATAAGAATAAGAACATAAAATTTGGGTGCATTTGTAGGTTATTCTTCTGAAGACTGATTTTTATTATTTTAATAGCAGAAAAATGACGTGCTTCTCTTTAGTTTCTAACAATCGTTATTATAACATTCTGGTTTTCTGTGCTTTCTTTGGATCGCAGTTCTTGCAGCCACACTTGTGATGCATTTCAACTTGCTCTTGCATCTTTTAGGCTCTACTGCATAAGAAACAACAATGGTGTATCTTCCAATAACCAGAAAGCTAATGGTAAACCTGGACCACGATTGCTTGGGGATCAACCAAAGATTGACATTACTCTACCTGAAGCAGATGTTCAGGATGAAGAAAGTTCTCTTGGGACTCTTCCAGCTATAAAAATTTATGATGACGATGTTACCATGAGGTTTCTTGTTTGTGGACTCCCATCCACCCTGGTATGCTTGGTGTGTCATATTTACTATGTTTTCAAATTTCTCACTCTGTTGAATAAGTGGTACCATTTACAGTTTATGTGTCATCTTCAGGATGCTTGCTTGTTGGGATCTTTGGAGGATGGACTTAATGCTCTCTTAAACATTGAAGTGAGTTCAATTTCGGTACATTTCAACTTCTTTACTTAATATTATTTTCAAATTCTACCTTTAAGACAAGAAGGAAGCCGACAAGCGATAGTTGAAGCCAGCACTTTCATTTTGTTTTCATATTTACTTGTCTTTCACTCTCAAGCATGTATGTTTTGCAAGTTAACGTGGTTGATCAAACAAATTAATTGCACCCAACATTGTTGTGTAAGTTAATTATAATGTTAAGTTACCATTACTTGGCGAAAATCCAGCCGGAACGATACCTACACTAGAGTTTCTTACTACCATATATTTACTTGTTTGCATGTATGTTATTCTGCTGTTCAATTTCTGTTTCTTGATTACTGTGATGGTGCTTTGGCAGATTCGTGGGAGTAAACTCCATAATCGAACAAGGTATTATTGAATGATCCTGATTTCTTGTTTTCCATCTATATTTGGTAATTTGAGTCATAATTTCTATTTAAAATATTCAAAAGCAACATTTTCTTCTCCTTGTGAAAGGACTTGTTTGTTGTTAGGTTCATTGCTTACATGTTATTGTGATTTGCAGTGCTCCACCTCCTCCACTTCAGGCAGGGACATTTTCTCGTGGTGTAGTGACCATGCGATGTGATTTATCTACCTGTAGTTCAGCTCATATATCTCTTTTAGTTTCTGGCAGTGCGCAGGCTTGTTTCAATGATCAGGTCTTTTTAGCAAAGTTTTTGGTTTTTTGCGTGCCTTTTGGTTAGGTTATTGTATGCTTTCATTATTCTTGGTTTTCATTTTAAGTTCTCATATCATTCTGACATTTTATGCCGTCTGTATGCATGGGATTTATTGCCTCAGCTTTTGGAAAATCATATCAAGAATGAGCTTATTGAGAATAGTCAGTTAGTCCATGCACTGCCTGGCTTTGAAGAAGGCAAATTGCCAACATCTGAGCCTCGTAAATCAGCATCTATAGGATGTGGGGCGAGTGTTTTTGAAGTTTGCTTGAAGGTTCCTACATGGGCTTCACAGGTGACATTCTCTTGACCTTTTATATGTCCTTACAGAATTTGAGATGGTGCATTTATGATAGGTAAAAAGACAAGTTTTGTGTCATGCTGGGGAGCATGTATTACTTTCCTAATTCCACCTGTTATGTGACTGTAATACTCGAATGTGAGAACCAGTTTTCATACTGTGCTCTGAATATTTACTTGCATAATAGCCAATGAAAAACGACAGACATAAATCTACAGGCAAGTGCTTACTTGAGAAGCAATCATCATTAAGCTTTTGCAAATATATTTTATTGATTAGAGGGATTACATAATGTTAATCTGGGGCATATGCTATGCTTTTTAGAATGCATAACAAAATTGTAAATTGTTCTTTGAGCTTAACCTGTCCCTTGTTATGTTCATAGCCATGTCTTATGGAATGCTATTGTAGGTGTTGCGGCAATTGGCACCAGATGTTTCTTACCGGAGCTTAGTTATGCTGGGAATTGCTAGCATTCAAGGACTGTCAGTGGCCTCTTTTGAAAAAGAAGATGCAGAACGCCTACTTTTCTTTTGTACAAAGCAAGGCAAAGAACTCTATCCAAACGACTCTATTCTCACTAAGCCTCCTAGCTGGTTGATACCCCCTGCACCTAGTAGAAAAAGATCTGAACCGTGCAGAGAGACTAAATTATTCACCTCCATGGGCATTGAACGTGAAAATGGAGGAAATATTAAGCAGAAACTGAATGTTGCTGCAATGAGGCCAATTCCTCATACTCGGCATCATAAGATGTTGCCTTTTTCTGGATTTGCTGAGAACGAAAGATATGATGGTGATCAAGGGAAGCCTAGCTTACCGGTTGCTCCGGCAAAGCATGGTGTAGTTGGCCCAGCTCCTGTCTCACATCGGAAATCCCTGTCAAGCTCTTATCAGGCTCAACAGATTATTTCTCTAAATCCACTACCACTAAAGAAACATGGTTGTGGCAGAGCACCTATACAAGTTTGCTCGGAGGTAAAAGAAATTATAATGCTTTTATATTTATTTTTATTGTTTGACATGGAACTATCCATGGGCATGAATGTTGGCATTTTGTGGTTTTATTTTCACATTGACTTGTGGGTTGGGCAAGATAGTTGCTTTTTCAACTGTGTACACGTTATCTTTATCTTGTCCTATGTATTTATTTTAAATATAATTAACTTCACAACCACATTGCCTGTGGAAAATATGTGCTCGAACTTCAAAGTGGTAGACAGATTTGGTGACAAAATGACAGTTGATGCTAACATGTATTTGTTTAACAAGGACTTTTTGATATTGCTATCAGATTTTTTTTGCTTATCTTTTCTTTTTAGTTTTTTTAGCATATCCCCTCAAATGCTCTTTTATCTTACAGGAAGAATTTTTGAGGGATGTGATGCAGTTCTTGATCCTTCGTGGACACACTCGCCTGGTTCCCCAAGGTGGACTAGCTGAGTTTCCTGATGCCATACTTAATGCTAAACGTCTAGACCTTTTCAACTTGTATAGAGAGGTATGAACTTTAATGAGCTAGATATTAGCAAATTCTGTCATGATTTCTTATTACTGAAAGGGAAAATTGGTTCTCAGGTTGTTTCAAGGGGAGGTTTTCATGTTGGGAACGGCATCAACTGGAAAGGACAGGTTTTTTCAAAAATGCGCAATCATACATTGACCAATAGAATGACTGTAAGGTTCCCTACTTCAAACCATTTGTAGTTTTTCTTATTTATGACTTATGATGTTTTATGTTCTTATTAGGTTATTATCACATTGTCTGTAACCATTTATTGTCCAACCAGTTACCTCTTATTGTTTATTGTAAACTGCTTATCATGTCTACGATTTTTCAGTAAACTAACCCTTTGGTCAATGTTTTATAGGGAGTTGGCAATACGTTAAAAAGACATTATGAAACTTACCTTTTAGAATATGAATTGGCCCATGATGACGTTGATGGAGAATGCTGCTTGTTGTGTCACAGGTTTCTTCCTCACTTCTCCCTTCCCTCCCTTTATCCAATGCAAGAAAGTACATAATTCTTACACGAATGTACATTGTATATACAGTAGTGCAGCTGGTGATTGGGTGAACTGTGGCATTTGTGGCGAATGGGCTCACTTTGGCTGTGACAGGAGGCAGGGGCTTGGTGCCTTTAAGGTATGTTGCCTTGATCTACTTTTCATTTCACTTGATTGTTGTCGTGCAATATGTTGAGCCTTTGAAGACATACTTTTTCTTTAGCTAACTTTTCCTTTGAAGAGCAATTTTACATTTACCTTGATGTGTCATTGTGTCTTCCTGATACAGTTTTATCATTCCTGACTGTCCTGGAAGAGATAAAATTTGCCACTCATGAAGAATGTTTCGTGCTCTTCCAATAAATTGATTAATACTCCAAACAGTTGCAACTTTATGCTTTGTCAAACTGAAATAGCTTCGTTTTCTATTAAAAAAAAAAAAAAAAAACTGCAATAGCTTCATTTGCGTGACACATTGACTGCTGTGAATGACAGGACTATGCTAAGACGGATGGACTGGAGTACATTTGTCCACACTGCAGCATAGCAAATTTCAGAAAGAAATCCCAGAAAACATCAAATGGATATTAACATAGTCTCGAGGACTTTAACTTTCCTCATCTTATTTTGTTTCATTTCTTCTGTTTTCTATATAAATTCATAAGAGAAGTAGGAATGTAATTATTGTATTGTATCCCCATTGTTGTTTCCATATAGATTAGGCCATTTAACGTTGCCCCCAATTTTCCCTTACATCTGTTCTGTACTCTGGAAAAAGAGCCATCTCGAGGAAGAGTAATTGTAGAATATAATTTTCACTTTTTAATTAATTTAATGAGGTAGTTTTATCAGTTAGATATTGATCAGGTGAATGGTTTGTCTCCATATTGCTAGAGACGCGTCATATCTATTTAGCTTAGGTTGCGTTTTAATAAAGAAAAATTCTTTTGCTATAATGTAATTTACATAATTTAACGAGGGTTTATTGCCATATGCCATCTTTATTTTACCATATTTTACGACTTGATCCTGATATTCAAAAATCATATTTTTTCATCATTTCTTATTGCAATATTATATTGCTTTTTCTTCTATCAAAAATTTTCTGTTAGTTGTTATATTTTCTCTTCTATAAAAAAATTACTGTTAATTGTTACGAAATTACAATTATACTTTTTTATGGAATGTAGATTATTTAGATATTTACCTCTCTACTTGACCATATTCTGTTACTATCATGCATGTTTTTAATTTTTTATCATATTATGTTTATATTTTTTCAAATTTTTTATTGAAATTATTGTTAAATAAGAATCAATAACTACAATAACATTTAATTTAAATGTGAATCAATCAATCATAAAATAAAAAAGAATTTTAAGTGATTTAATTAATAGAAAAACAATTTAAATAGAAAAATAAATTTTGAAGCGATTTAAGAATTTATACTTGATTATATTTTTATGCAATATTAACACTTTTGAGTTACTATTTAAATAGAAATATTTAGTAATTAATTAAAAGTTTGACTAAATTAAAGTTAAAATTACATATTTTTTATTTGTTAAAGAGTATAATTATAAATTTATAATTAAATAATGATAGTTTTAATCTAAATATTGATAAAAATCAGTATAATAATGAAAAGTATAATTTCTTAATGTTGGGGGGCAAATAGTATATTAAAGTCAGGAGGCAAATAGTAATTATTTCTTAAATAGTATAATATTGCAAATCAAAAGGATAAAAAATATAATTTTAGAATATCATTGATTAATTAATGTAATATGATAAAATAGAGGGGTAACAACGAGTGGAATCTGCTCGAGCTGCAGGTATTTGAATAATGCTTTAGTCCAAGGCAACTAATTAGATGTTGAATTTTGAAGAGCTAGAAATAAGGGCAAATGCAAAGTTTCACCCTCTGAGAGGAGAGTACATCAGCTAACAAATTGCTGCTTGGCTGGCATGCATCTACGTTAAAAGCAATGGTTTAAATTCACTGCCTGCCACTTGGCTACCTGGATGCAGAATATAAACTTTCAGAATAACACTCAATGAACTTTCCAAGGCGTCCTGCGTTACTCAATGACAGAGAAAGAGAAGTGCATGTACATTTGTATGTCTACTTGTGTATATTTTCATAATGCACATTTGGTTTCACTTTCAGACATGGAAAAACTTAAGCAACAGGGATGAAACGATATTGTGGTAATGCATAACTGATTTCACTTTCAGGCAAGGAAAAAGTAAAGTGACAGAGATGAAACATGCCCCGGCAATTTATTAGATTTGGGAACTATCTGCTACCTCAATGGCTTCAAAAACTGATCATTGATAAAGATCACTAGCTTATTGCTTTGGGTTTCATTTCTCTAGAAAATTGATTCTTCACATCTTCTAGCGTGAGAATCCCATTGCAACTGTTCGCTACCATGCTTTTGCTGTTGAGTTTCTCAGTCATAATATTGCAGTCGTAAGACATCTGGCAGGTCTCAATGCCAGAAAAGCTGCAGCTGCTACTGCTGCTGCTGCTCCTGCTGCAGCTGCCACCATTGTTACTGTGAACAAGATCATTATTGAAGCTAATTTTCTTCTCATCAGAACCGTTGCATGACAATGATTCCTTTCCATGGGAAATGGCAGCAGCAAGAGCTATCGGCATGAGGCAGAGGCCTTTACCTTGAAGATATTGTATTGCTGTAGTCACATTGGATTCCATAAGCTTCAGTACTTCTTGCTCAAAGGCAATTTGTTCTGGAGATTGAGCAACATCAATCCCCAGACCAGCTGATGGCGAGAGTGACAGACTGTTTGAACCCTGGAATAAAGGCCAGAAGTTGAACTTTTAGATGTAGAACCTTTCCTCAAGAAAACAATGTATTTGAAAATTGAAGATATGGTGCTATGCTCAATACAGAAAATCATCTGTCAATATCACATTCAGCCATCAGCATGTCTTGAAATATATAATTAACTTATCATGGTCCATCTAAGTAGGGTCCCCAATGGCTAAGCCCATGATTACAAGCAGATACTTGATTTAGGACAATTAATGTTAACGTCTAATGTAGTTGAATAATAAACAACCAAATTAACTTTTATTTATAATATTTTCCAAGCAATAAGCACCAGAAGCTAGCATCGTAATCTATAGCCATCAGTCCTTCACCCATTGGAGGAGCACTCATCCTACTACATTGGGTGGTTTAATTTCAGATTGGTTGGCATTTGACTTGCTTTTTATTCAAATGAGATTGTAAGTGTACCTCAGCCTGACCATCTGTGATTAGAGGAATGACTGCTCCTGCTGCTCCTAGTCTGCTCATGCTAAGAACCTGCATTTTAATACAACCATTTGAAAAAAAGCATTGAAATCTCAGTCCTGAAATAATAAAATTAAGGGGTATCATTAAGGAAAGGTTGACAACAGGGGCACTTCTACCAGATTCTTGTGAAAAGTATCCATTATTAATATCATACCTTCACTTGGAGCTGAAGAAATTTGACATACTCTATGATCTCATCAAGCATAGATGCCTTATCAACCTGCAAACCAGGATAAAGCTGTGCTAATATGACTCATTATACAGCGTGCATATGTGATTAAGAGCACTGTAAAAAGGTGAAGTCTTGATTAGATGATTTCTTATTTCCACATCCATCTTTTTATATGGTTTTTAAATAAATACAACATCTGAATATCCACCAGAAGCTAAATCACGTCCGGAATAAAGAGTTCTTTTTACCTACTTCTCATTCTTCAGTTGAAAATTCTCGCAAAAACTAAAATTTCTTCAATAGCTTTGAAAGAGGCATTTCTACTTAACTTCAGGACTAAACCGAAAGCTGAATCATTTTGTAAAATATAGAGGGCATATAGATAAAGAGATTTGAATTCTGTGACTAATGATGCAAAGGGCAAAAAACACCTGCCAGTACGATTTAGCATATAATGCACCTCATAAATTTACCTAATGTTCTGTAAAAGCAGATCCATCATTTTTTTTTAATGACAATAGCCACCGAAAGAAAACAGTACCTTACTAGAATTAGGTACGAGTTCTTGCAGATTCTTCATCCTTTCAGCAATTTTCTCCCTTCGAAGCTGTAAGTACATGTTTTCATATAAGATTATGAACATTTGTATCCAAAGAAAGTCCTGACAAACTCAATTTATTTTGGGTTATGACATGTCAAGTAAACCTCAACATGTAACAAATGTGAAGCCCAAGATTGAAGAGTTCATACTAAGAAATGACTTGCATTAAACCAAACTGTGAGAATGACTAACCCTTTCAGCTATGCTGTGTGGATCAGTGGCCTGACCACGACGTGCCCTTACACGAGGCTTCCCAGCAGGACCAGCTGATGTAGTCTGCAATTGAAATGTAAGCTAGGGTCATATAATGCTAATGAGATTCTTTTCATTCATTTCTAGAAGCTGACAGGAACTTTACAACCAGTCACAATAGCAGATAGTCAGGTGACGAGCATTTGAGGAAAAAAAAAGAGAACACTTCAGTATAACAAGCACCTGTGACAGCAATGAAACTCTATTTGTTGCCAATGTCATATTGGAACCAGCTGTAAAACAAGACATGGGATAACTTTGAAAATTTTCCTCATCCTGCAACATTATATGTGTAAAGATATATTAATAAATAATAGAACTCTTGACTTCAGAGAAATAATTAGATAAGATTCTACCATAAATGATTCTGAACTGCAACAGCACCGTGTGATTCCATCTATTTTGGAACTAATATTCCACATATCCACAAGCAGAAATGAAATAGACACTATAGCTTATACCTTTGAGGCAACCGTTGCAGACAACTTATCAAGTTGCAGAATTTGATCCATGCTTACATATCTTTTTCCCATAAAATCCATATCATCTCCTAAATTTCCTTCTTGATGGTTGATTTGTTGTGTTGTTTCTTGTCCCTTAGCAGCAGACACAGAAGAAAAACCATCATAAGATGCTGAAGGCCACAATTGTGGCATCGACGATAGATTTTGCACAGCTTTGAAGGATCTTTGATACTCAAATTCTTGAACGCCATTGAGACCAGCACGGTCTGCCTCATTAAAGGAAGGAGATGATGTTAAAGTACCAAGCATTGGAAGTTGCTTTGAACAACTAAGACTCAAAGAATTTAGCAAACGAGGACCTGCATCATACTGCAGGCCCATATTTTCCATTTTTAAGCTGTCATTCATTGTTGGGGAGGCTTTATCATTGCAGTTTTGACCCTCCTTTTGCAATTGAGCTTGTGCAGAAATTAAACCTTCGTCGACAGCATAATCTGAATCACTATTAAGAGCAAGAGATGAAGTATCTTGTGTGGGTAAGCACTCTACATTTTGTTCTGAACTTATCATACTTAAGGGTGAGATTTCTCTGTCATTCTCATGTGGTCTTAGTGAAGTGGGGATTAACACATTTGGTTGAACAGTTTCACTGTAGCCCCAACATGATCTTTCCTTCGCATCTCCATCCGACCATGACGAAGAAGAGAAAAGATGATCAATATACCCATCCATCACCAGTTACTACCAAGCGATCTAGTGATTTTCACAATACACAGCCCCTCCTACAGTAGAAGCTCCTTTGTTTCTCTTAATGTATATGATTGGTGATATCAGATCTCAAGAACTGCAAACAATAATCACCTTTTAGCTGGAGACATTTGCATATAACATGAACAGATACTATTTCACTCAGGTTACTGTTCTTTGCATAACAAATAATAAAATGCTAGAATCAAATCGTTATATACCAAATTCAAGAAGCAAATTACATGACAGATTTAAGACATGACTACAAAATACCAGTTTACTGGGATCACATATCTAGAGCAGAAACAAAGCTTTGTAAATGTCATGAAAGAGTTAGGTGAAAGAAGAAATCTATCTATTTCCCAACTATAGGTAGAACAATGAAATTCTGCACTAGCTTAGAAAAAAAACAAATAAACAATAAAGCTTAATTTATTCTTAATAAAAAAAATTGACTGTGCAATACATTTTCTGCATAAACCCAAAAAGAAGCAAAAAGGGAAGAAAGAAAAGCCAATCAGGAATCAGTGAAGAACATAAACAAACAGAGGAAATAGTAAACATAATTGAACCACTAAAGAACACATAATGAGCATTAGTCAACAAATCAAAGCAAAAAAAAAAAAAAAAAAAAAGCATCTATTACTCCACTATCAAGTAAAACAAGAAGAATCCATATCTCATGTACATGAATAACGTACAAAAAGAACCTCTTAAAGCATTTTGATCAAGCCTAGCAATTAAGCTAAGTATAAGCATTCAATAAATCCAACTGAACCAGAAAACCAACAAAAACAAAACAACCCATGAGAATAGTTCATGCAAAAAGACAACTTAGCTGTACAAAACCAAGAAAACCCATTAATGAACTGCATGCAAATGCATCAAATACTAAATCTTTAAAAAGATAAAAAGAGTTACAGTTAGAAGCACAAGGGTTAGTGTCAGCAAGGCTCCCTATCAACTCATTACTTCCTAACCAAATCAACCCAAAAAAAAGAAAAAAAAAAGAGCTTACTTTAGCTTTAGCATCCAAAGTGAAGAATGATCAGCAGAACAAAAGTGGCTTAGCTTTGTTGACAATGAAACTGTTTTCACTTTCTTGAATTCTTTTTATTACTATTTTGCACACGTGGCGACCATTTATTAGGCCACGTCATCATGATTCTGTTTCTGCATGTCTCGCTTCTTTTTCGCTCCACATTTTTTCCTTCGTCGTTAGGCTAAACGTTTCATTCCGCTTTTTCCCCCCCGTGTTTAATGTATTTTAATTTTCCTTTTATGCCCTCGTAATTTGTGATTAAAACGTTGAAATCTGTGGGTATTTTGGTCATTTAAAATCGAAACGTTTTAATCAGCCGGATGAAGCGGAGGAGTTTCGATTCCGTTGAAATTAATGAGGTTCTACTACTGTATAACGACGAATAAAACCTCACTGTTTGTAATTGGCTTGTCCTTGTGTTGGGGGTGTTTTCGCAATTTAAATCACAAAATATCCCACATCTTGCTTTTGGTGGAGCTCAACTGCGTCTCTCGTCATTTGAAGAATAAGAAAAAATCATTAGCAACTAGCTTAAATGTGGTTTCAAAAGTATTCTAAAATATCAAATTTGAAATTTATTATATAATTTAGAAAAAAAAATTATTCCTTTTTATATAATTATTAATTCCTAAATTATTTTATTTTTCTAGAATTTTAGCAAAAATGTTAAGTAAATCAGCAAACCCAAAATCATATCATAAAAATATTGAATTGTATAAACTAATTTAATATAATATGTGAAAGTTATTCAACTAATTAATCTGTATTATATGGTTGACCAAGTAATTCAAATGGTTAAGTGCATTATAAAAAAATCTAATATTTTTTTTTTTTTGAAGATAATCTAATATTATTTTTGAACAATTAAAATTACAAATTTTTAATATAAAAAAGTCAATAGGATTAGGCGATTTATATACATAATGTGCTTGTCATGCATTTTGAACCCCAGACAAAACATAAATATTTAAACTGTATCATGTTTTAAGAACATTGGATTTTGCTTCCACAAACCTTTTAAAAGGAAAACTAAGAGAACAAAGGCCTTCACTTGTGGGCCTAAAACTTCCAGCAACAAGTCCTGACAGCTTCATCCACAGAATCAAAGAAATGCATTTAGGAACCTGTTGAACTCCACCAAGCTTGACAGGCCCTGAAATAAAAACATAAAAAAGATTGGTTGTGTCTGCAGCCTAGGGCCCATGCAAGCTGTAAGGTTTTACTGCAGCAATTTGTGATCCCCTGAAGCCAACATAGAAGCTTGACTGGAGCTACAATGGAAGAAAGCAAATCCACCACTAGAAAACTTTGAGCGATCCCCTTCTTGGTATTCACAACACAAACCCAGAATCAACCTTAAAAAGAGTTACGAGCTCAACAAAAAGACCCATGAAAGGGCACAAAGACTCCTTACATGGAGCTAAAAATACTAGAAAAATAAACTATATTAAAGATCTAAGAGGGAAGGAAAAAAAAATGATTATTCCAGCTGAAAGAGATTGCTAAAAACTGTATCATGTTGAATAGTTAACCCCTGCACTTGTTGCAGTAATGAGTTTGGTTACTTATATCAGAAGATCCACAGCCGTAGCAGAAAGAAGTTTGACACCTGTGTTTAAATCCATAAGTTAGGACAAAATTTTGCACAATATCACGCTTTTATAGGATGCCATTAACTCATTATGGTAGAAACAAATTTGATCAAATTACAATAGTTACTAGATTTATAGCACATTCGTCAATTCTTTAGCATCAGATTTATTCCACATATGGTCAGAAAGGAATATAATAGTTACACGACAACAAACAATCAACTTGGCGTTAAAATTGCAGATAACAACAGTTTTCCATAACGCTAAAACTAAAATCTCACAACAATTGTCTCTGCAATACATGTGTAGAAGACCTTAATTTTTAATGTCAGAATCATACACCAAAAGATATTGAAAAACGGGAATTCTGATACCTTATTCATAGGTAAAACCCAACACTATGAAGTACAAACTCTATCATTGCTATTGCCCTTATTCTAGTTTGAGCGGAACTCGAAGTTAATCTCCCTCATACTATTCTAAGATGGCTTATCCAGATGTTCGCACGAAGCATCTCAGCTGAAGGCTAAATGAAAATTTAAACCAACAGAACCATGTCTTTCATGAAATCTAATTAGAAGATTAAAAAAAAACACACTTGTCTATATCAAAGCTTTCTAAACTCTTAAACTATAGGGAAAAAAAATCACACTAAAATCATGTGACGAAGAAGAATTTCTTTTTGATCTGCCAGATAAAATTTTGGTAAAAATACTGCCATTTGCTCAAAGTACATTAATGAGAAATGTGTTGTAACACTTCAAGCAGAGAGATATTGACATTGCATAGCAACTGAATTGTGACTAACAATGCCAAAAGCACATTGAATATCATCTTCATAATTTAACAATTCAGGAGATTTATAATGTCAAAGTGCAGACTTAAGATATCCCCTTTAGATTATAACACATTGCAATAAATGAATCGCAAATGATTACTGAAATGAAAATGCCAAAATCCCCCCATAATTCACATGGAAAGCAATACATTATGAATCAATTATATCCCATCTATAGTTTATCTTTTTATAACTTAAGATTGCCAACAATATCGATCAGTCACAATTTCCCTTTCATATTTGTTTATGTGAACAAAGAATTCTATGTTATAAATGTAACAGCACATGGTTCTTATGTAGGCAATACATAGTAAAAAAAGAAAAGGTATCAAGAAAGCTATCATTCCTCAATTCCAAAAAAACAAAAAGAAGTTCAGCTCTCTTAAATTTAGGAACTACGTGTCGACATGTTTAACCATTGTTAATTGGCAGGATCCCAGTTTAGATCAAAGTCCAGATGGCACGTTTGGATGTAACATGAGCAAACACTCTCTCTTGTTTAGCATTAGATAGTTTTTGGCCAAATGATATCAATGATGCTAGTTACACAACGCAGGCATTTCACAGTCGGACTGGAGGGCTATGCATGCGAAATGTCAAAAAGAAATGGATTTAAGCTTGGATTACTGGATATGGGATGCATGAATCCAACTCTATAAATAGTACCCACAGGTCCTTTCATCTCCAATGGAAACTACTCACTCAAATACAAGCGAGTGCCCCAATTCACATGCAACAGGTGACCCTAATGACCCTATTCACATATTACTTGATGGGTGAAAAATCAAGGTAGTTCTTCTAAAAATTCCATTGACCCTTAATATTATGAGGAGTTAACAACAACAAACACAAGACAGAAATTAATCAAGCATGCTAGTGAAAAGAAAAAAAAAAACAATAAAAAGCCACCAGAGCATAGCGTGCATTTGACCATTAAAAAATATCTACATAAAGAAACAGCAAATGAAACACACCTGCATTTCATATATTTACAACCGATTATCCTCTCAACAAAGATTCTACATTTGGGGCACCTCCTCCATCGCTTATTCTGTGCCAGCTTCATTAACATTAAATCTTCCTTCTCTCTTTCATCCTTATGCAATTTCTGAAAGTTGTCGCAATCAATCTCTGAATGCCAAGGGACCTTGCAATGTGCACAAAACAATCTTCTACAATAAGGACACTCAGATTCCCTTATGACATCTCCCCCATCATTAATCAACATTGCTGAGCAATCCTTAAAAGGACAATAAAATTTTTGAGACCCAAGAATCAAAGCTTCACATAAAGCATTACCCCACCTATCAAACACTTCCTGAGGAAGAATTGAACGGCAGTACTCGGGCTCTAATAAGCCTCCACAACCTGATACAGGACAAGGAATATTGGTTATATTTTCTTGCAACTTTGAAGCCACGTACTTGGCCATGCAGTCCGTGCAGTAAGCATGAGTGCAACCCTTGATTGAAAACGACTCATTTGGAGTCTTGGCTTCAACGCAAATCTCACAAACAAATTCTGGGTCGCTGTTGGATTTTGAAGATTGTCCCTTTTCAGTCACAGAATTTGCAGAACAATTCTTTTGCATTTCTTTCTTGACAGTGCATAAAGGTTTGAAATTTAACACTCTAAGCTCATCGTCATCATCATAATCATCAATACCATCAATATAGAAATAGTTTTGATAACCTTGAGATGGATCACGGACATTGAATTGCTTCCCGTTGTTGGATTTGGAGGCTGACCTGAGAGAAGCCATGATTGCAATGTTGAGGTCCCTTTCTTCATCGTACTGTTCAACAGATATTGCAGTTGTACCGCTGTTGCCTTTCTTCAACAAGGGTGTGTAGAAAAACCCACCAAAAACATCATCAGCATCGTCTAGCTCTACAATATCAGTCATCTCTACTGGTTTTTCCAGTTTTGGTCTCTTTCCTGATGATGATCCACGCTCATCCGGTTTTGGGGGTTTTGGAACTGGTGTGATTCGGGAGTCTTTAGAGATTCCAATTCGTTTGAATTCCATGGAAAGAAATTTTAAACTTTCAATTTTTGAGGAAACGCTTCTTGATCTTCGCTCTTCAGTGAACTAGGCTTTTTTTTTTTTTTTTTTAATTAGCAATTCACATGGGCAGATTAACAATATGACACCGTTCAAATTTTTTTTTTTTAAATAAAATTTGTAATTTTAACAATTATTTTAAAACTTTTTTAGGAAAATTCTATGATTAAAATGTTTCTAATATATTTTGGTTTCCCTTTTCTTTTAAATATGAGTAATTATTAATAAAATAAAGTTGACTTAGTAAAAAAAATTAATCATATATACATAATTCATCACAAATAAAAAATATATATATTCAATTTTATTTTTATTTTATTATATATATATATATATACTCACACATGATCAATGACTAAGATTGTAGAGCTTGGTGGATAAGCAATGTTTTTCACTTTTTGGCTTTTTTCTATGAAAAAAGCAAACCATTAATTTGACAACACACTGTTACCGAAAACAAGAGGTGCTTTTTAAAAACAATTTTTATGAAAAATAGAAAATAAAGTGAAAATGTCCTCGAGAGAATGAATAGGGCTATTGAACAAAAATTAAAATGTAAAAATAAATAAATAAAAATGGAAGATTGTTAAGAAAGAAGAATGATGAATACAAGTACTTAAGGAGTTCAGATTCTCAATAATCCTACGTCTTCACCTAACTTATCCTTAAGTTAGGATTTTAAATCTATTCCCTTAGATTGATTTTTACAACTTGAGTTTTAAGCTCAACTCAAATCTTACAACTTGAGTTTTCAAGGCTCACTAAAAAACCGATTAACAAGTGTTTTGAAGGCTTACACTAAAACTAAATTCCCAAGTGTTTTAATGGCTAAACACTTAAACAAATTCATTTAGAATAGAACCTCACTTCCCTTTTCTTTAACCCCTAAAATAAGAAGAATAAAAATTTCTATTTTAACACTCACTAAACTTTCATAAGAGTTTATCAAATACAAGAATGAATTAAAGAGAATTTTGAGTTTTAATTGAATGCTTGAGAATGTGTATATAAGCAATAAGTTTCTTAACCTCTAAATGATCTTCAGAGGTTGTATTTATAGTTGAGCAATCCAATTAGCTGTTAGAAACAATAATTTTGTTTCCAACAAATTCAAACTTCATTTGGATGAAATTTTGGACTTTTAGCCTGCATAAACACTGGTCCCGGTCGTGATCACCCTGATTCCGGTCGGAATATTTAAAAATATGTTCGTTATAGCCGTTATGTTTGAAGACAACCTTGATCTTGGTCATGACTGACCTAATCCCGGTCGGGACATCATCCCTGGATATGTTCTGGATAAATTCTTCAATTTGATGCAATTTTGGTCCCGGTCGGGACTTGCATGGTCCCGGTCTGGATCATGACTTTTTGACATTGAAGACGATCGAATAAGCCTTAGCTTTCTTCATGAAAGTTGTAGGTATTTGTCTTATATTTTTATAGCACTTTGAATAACTTCAATTGGACATCTGTAGCTCAAGATATTGTTGAAATACTAAGAGATGCTCAGATTGAAATGAAAGCTGCATATGCTGAATTTAACTGAAGATTTCCAGACCCAAATGAATTCAGATTTTGACAAGCAAGATCAATTTGGAAAGCTTGTGAATGTTAAGAAGAAAAATTTCTCATTTAAAAAGTCTAAGACTTCCAAAATCTTCCTGGAATCTCGAAGGTCGATTTAGCCCAAAAGCATGCTTAGCTTCATTTTGATTTCCATTATAGTCCTAGCTTATACACACTTAAACAAACATGTTAAATGCTCAAAATCAAGTTTTTTAAGATCAAAATCAAGATTGATTATTGTTAAGGTCAACAATCTCCCCCTTTTTGATTTTGACAAACTTATTTTGAGTTTGAGAGAATAATATAAAGTGAAGTGTGTGATAATTTGAA
>CATIWM010093641.1:0-14404 GCA_949671775.1 Mallotus repandus | reverse complement strand
TGAGCTACTTGATATTGTAAGCTCTTTTTGTGTAATATGTATTACTTATATATATATAAAGGTGATGTATATATTGACATGTGATCTAAAGTTAGTTTTTAATAGATATGTTATGTATTAGTCATATGCATACAATGTATGATTGGCATCCTTAACAGGTGTCACATATATAGTGTTATTTTTTCCAAAGATGTGGTGTGTGCATTCAAGTTAAGTAGGTGTAATAAAAATGTGGTCCTACAAATATGGTCCTGCATATCTTTATAATTCTTGTTTACCAATATCTGCAGGTTTCATGTGCTCCTTTTCTTCATCAATTATTACTAGTTATAGTGTTCAATATCATATTGAACACATTTCTTGCTTTTGAACAAAAAAAGAACAATTGAACAAAGTGATGAATAGATTGACAAAATTAGGGCTTTCATATCAACGAATACATTGAATGCATTAGTGCAAAATGTACATAAGATTTCAATTGCCCAGAATAATCTAAACTACAGCCCCACCAAAACTACTTTAATTTTCTAGATTCCTAACATTCACAACTAAGCAAAACCATACACCTTTCAAATCATATTCCATTTCTTACTTATAGACAACAATGTGATACAACTAACACAATCACCAACAGCCATAAAAAATTTTCTCTAGTTCTGCTCCTCTTTAACTACGTCTCCACCTTCGACTTGCTTTTTAAAAGACCACAAATGATTCTTCTTGATCTATCACATAATGGAGAATCAACCCATTCAAAGGTCCTCTTGTATGAAGCTCTCTCACATGACCAAAATCTTCTACCAAGATTTGTTTGTGTCCATGACATCCTAATCATGCATCGCTGACCACATGGGCATTTGATTTCAGCTTCCATTCTTCTGATTTGTTGATTTCAATTATGGTTGATGTATGCAATTTTTCCAGTAACCTAGTTATAATTCGACAAGGAAGAGAAAATTTTACGTTAGGAGAGAAGAAAGACGTTAAAAGAGGGGATTTAAGGGTTATTTTGGTCAATTATCTTTCTTGCACACATGGCAGCTGAAATGGCTGCTGAGACAAATAAAAATGCGTCCCACCTTCGCTGACTCATCAGGCAGACCACCAGTAGCTGATCAGAAGCACTGGTCTGAGTTAAAATTAATAAGTTCATACACTCAATCATCAAAAAAATTAGTCTGACCACCAAAATAGCATAATTTAAAAAGTACGGACATCTTTTGTGCAATTTTTTTTTTTAATTGATGTAGTGATGGTGGCGCTAGTAAGAAAAAAAAAAAAAAAAAGCATTGCTTATGATTTGTAGATACGTATTGCAGCCCGCCGGTGTATTCCCATAACATAGGACAACATGCTTTATGTCACAGCCTTGAACTTCAAACGACAGCCACCAGGTGGAGGGAATTCGGTTACATTCATTTTCACATTGCTGCTCTGTGTTAAATTTGTTATTCTTGAAATTGTAAATAATTAATTAGTTTATTATAGAATATTCTAGTGACTTTGCTCACCAAGTAAATATTTTTTAGAAGGTAAAAATTATTAAAAATATTGAAAATCTAATAAAAATTAATAGTTTAAATGTAAAATATATCAAAAAAAATTATTTGTGCAAATAATTAATCAATCAATGTAATCTTAGATGTTTAAATTTAAATGGTAAAACAAAAGGAGAGTAAGATATTTACAACTGGATGTGTGTTTAGAAAAATTTTCTTACTTATACTAGACAAGAGAAAAAAAAATGAAAACAGACTAAGGAAGGTATTAAAATTGGATTTCAAACTTATTATATTTTAAAAACAAGTAATTCATTGCTTTCATCAATAATAATTCAAATAAAACATCTCTATCCAATGGCGAGTTCGTGCTTGACTTGACCCTAAAATATATATATATATATATATATATATATATATATACTTACTTCTGTAGTAAACTCTGATGGTACTAATTGATTTAAGATTTGAATTTGAAAAAAAAATATATTTAGAGAAAAAGAAAGAAAAAATAGTCATTTCTTTTTTTTTCTAAATTTAATTATTTCCACTTTTTTATGAAACTAGAAAACTGTCATTTTTATAGTTTTGTTCATTAAAAATCCAGGTTCTTTACTTTATAAAATTTCCAATCTTTTACCTCGCATTTGAACTTCAAGATGATATTCTAATACAAAATTTTTTAAAAAATAGATACTAATTTAAGTAAATTGCCAGGTAAAATTGATTATAAATTGTCAGCTGTTAACAATGCAAGTACCTCAGAAGTTGAATAGTTAAAGTTGAGGGCGGAGATTGATCCTTTTCCATGCCTCCTCCCTCATAAGATGCAAGGCCATCTGGAAAGGGGCAAAAAAAGGTAGAAAGTGACATTTTCTGGATGAGCAAGTTATGTTTGACCAGAAAGCAAAAAAATAATAACCAAGACCAGATGTCTTGGTGATTGAGCATCCACTATATAATGCTACGGTGGCGGTTCAAAGCCGATCAATCACCCCTCTTTTCTAACATACTAACATCGGTCAAAAAAAGGAAAGCAAAAAATAATGAAAGTAGAAAAAATTCAAGTCTGAAACGGTGGCTTCTTTAGTCTTCATCAGTCATCACCAGAACAAATACATTTTTAGTGGTCTAATTTATTATAATAATGATTTAGATTTTATTTTTATTCATTGAAAATTGGACGGTTCTAACAAGTAAAATGTAAGTTGGAAAAAGGACCAAAGTTAGTATTAGTAATTTGTTGGCGGGCTGTTGACTAACTAGCTGTTGATTTATATTATATATTATATATTTATTAATTATATATTATATATTTATTATTTTACTATTATATTAATATTCATTGGTATCCCAAAAAATAAGAGAAAAGATAGTGTGAAAAGGAATCACTCAGCTCCTGTTTCAACCCGTATTTATAATTAAATGAAAAAAAAATGAATAAGTGCCGACTTTATCAAAATAAAAATATAAAAAAGTTATACCAAACCAAAATAATTATATATTTTATACTGTATAGGACGAGGGTCGCTTCAGACATAGTCTGCCAGAATCGAAACAAGTTGATAAGATCCCATTTCGCCATTGATTGATAAAATTCATGATTATTTATGTAACTAATAGGATTTTACCGTATTTATAATTATTTATTATTTTCATAAAATATATATGGTCCTCATCTTTTTTTTTTAATTTTTTTTACTTAGTACAATTTAAAAAAGACTTTGATTATTAGACTAAAGCGGCCTAGATATGGCCATCATTTCTATTTTCTCTCAGTTATATATTATTATTATTATTATTATTAACAAAACTTTGAACATTCCAAATGTTCCGTAGATGGAGGCTGGCGTCGAAAAAAACAATAATAAACTGAAAAAAAAAATTCTAAGATGGAGGCTGGCATCCTGCAGTTTGTCAGTAGACTGGTGTATCATTGGCTGCGTATATAAATAACTTCATAAAAGCTTGAAAAATTCATTACCATAAACTTCTCCTCAAGAAACTAGCAAGCTAATAGAAGAAAAAACATATCATGGCAGCCTCTTCTTCCCTTGCTAATTTTGCCAAGAGGTAAGCAACCAATATCTCTTCACCTACATTACTCACATGTTCTGTATATTTATATAATGTTCTCAAGTTCTTGTCGCATTTCAATTTCGATAATGTTGTTACTAATTAAGTGAGAGCACTTTTCTTTTTTTAACAATTACAATTGAGGGATGGGAAAGGGAAGAAAAGAATCGATAACGGGTTTCTCGTAGTGTCAATAAGGGCTTTGACCTAACCGGCAAGTGAGCCTATTTTGTATTTCTGATCGAACATATACATATGAAAAGAAAAGGGAAAAAGTTATATATCACAGTCCGTGAAATCATGAGCCCAGACAAACCATTTTTTTTTTTTTTACCTTTCCAATGAATTTGCCCCTGTATTTGACAATATAAATGTAATTTAAAAAAATTATCATTCGTGCAGCACTGTTTGTATTATTATTGAAAGGAATATAAGTTTCATACTTTGACCAAGTTTGAGAAAACAACACATTTTTCATTTCACATTGCTTTACATATACTGTAGTTCTCTTCTATATAATCTATAGTTCATATTCTTTTTTTTTTTCTGAAGATTATTATTTTTAATCTTCAATGATAGTCCAACGTAGTTAGAATTTGTCATCATTTGCAGATTGCAAGGCAAGGTAGCCATAATAACAGGCGGAGCTAGCGGAATTGGCGAGGCCACATCAAGACTATTTGCTCGACATGGTGCAAAGGTTATCATAGCAGATGTCCATGACGATTTGGGTCACTCTGTATCCAAGGAAATCAGTTCAGAATCTGGAGAAAAAGTTTCCTACGTCCATTGCGATGTGACCAAAGGATCAGACGTGGAAAACGCAGTGAACAAAGCAGTTTCAATGCATGGAAAGCTTGACATAATGTACAACAATGCAGGAATCACAGGTAAGTACGATTCCAACATCTTATCGATCGAAAGCGAAGATTTCAAACGGGTTTTGGATGTAAACGTTCATGGTTCATTCTTGGGAGCGAAGCATGCTGCTAGAGTAATGATTCCAAGAAAGAAAGGTTGTATTTTATTCACATCAAGCATTGCTTCTGTTACTTATTGCGGGATACCACAAGCTTACACAGCATCAAAACACGCAGTTGTTGGATTAACCAAGAACTTGACTGTTGAATTAGGCAAGTATGGGATTAGAGTTAATTGCATTTCACCAGCTGGAGTTCCTACTCCTACTGCTGCTAGAGCAGCAGGTATTGCACTTGAAGACATCCAAGCATCTTCCTACTCTATTGCGAATCTTAAAGAAGCTATGTTAGGTACAAAAGACATTGCAGAAGCTGCTCTATATCTTGGAAGTGACGAAGCTCAATATGTCAGTGGGATGAATCTTGTTGTTGATGGAGGTTTTTCCTTGAAAAATAATATTCATCCTACCAAAAGTGATTAGTTTTCTTTTTCTCTTTTTAAAAGGTGGTCATTTTTAATTAATAAATCATTTGGTGTATTACGAGAAGTCTTTTCAATTATTTTATTTTCAAATAATTTTAAATAAAATTTATTTTTAATTAATTGCAGTTAATTCTCTGTCGCAAGGGAGAGTAAGGAGCACGAGATTCGAACTCTACTCTCTATTTTTGAATATCTATATTTTTTATCACGTGAACAACTCATAAAGAACCAATAAAAATCATTTTCAATTGAATTATATTTCATTAATGAGAATTCCTTTGAAATAAAATTTCTTTTCAAACGAATTCTTACTACTAATGAACTATATTTGATTTATATAAATATTTTATGAAATAAATTTATTAAAAATTTTAATAAATATTCTAAAATTTGATTTAATAATAAGCAACTTCATAAAATTAAAAAATTTAAATTAAAAATAAATTTTAAAAAATTATTTATTTAAATTAAATACACTCATTCAAATTTATAAATAAATTTCATACAATTTTAAGAAATTTATTTATATCAAGTACACATGTAATATTTTTTTTCTTTTCATTTTTCGTCAACCATTATTGCTACTTATATACAGCGATTTAACTGAATACATATATATAATTACAAAATAAAATTAAAACAAGCGTCATATATCACTATAATAATATGCACAGACAAGTACAAAATTTAGCCATTGGTATAAAAATTGTAGCTATATAGTCTATAGCCATGAAAGCAAAAATTATATAGTTAATTATACATTTGAACTTCACGCATTCGACTAACACGAAGAATTTTATAGTTAATTAAAAAAAATTTCTCTGTTTTCTGTAATACTCAGATGATACTAATTAATTTTATGGTTTCGATCTGGAAAATATTTAAAGAAGAAGAAAGAAAAAAAAAGTCACTTTTTTAAAAAATAAATAATAATTGTGTTTCTAACTTTTGATGACAGAAATTAAATAGTATTTTTAAGTCACTACAAATAATCCAACCAAAAAGTCACTACAAATAAAATATTTATAGCAACGTTCCTCAGGTGGTATAAAAAGTCAAAAAAAATCATATTGTTTTATGTTTGTGTCTGTATAATATTTTATTCACATGTCAGTACAGAGTTGAAATATTATTGTTATTAATTTATAAAATTTATTTTTAAATAATTTGATTTAAGAGTGAAAATTATTTTTTATTATATTGTTCATCAATATATAAACATATGACGTTGCTATTAAAAAAATATCATTCATTAAAAAAATCTATGTTATGTAATTTTCTTAATTAAATTTTGGTCAAAAAAATAATTTTTATTAAATAATTTTTACTATTTACCTTATATTTGAACTTCACGCATTGGACTAACACAAAAACAGAACTGAGTACTGATCTAAGCAAGTTACTGAACAAATTGATCAGACAAACTAAAGTTAATTTATGTACAAATTGTCTGATGCATATAAGTTCAGAGTGCAAACTAATATTTTCTGGATGAGCAAGTTATTCTTCCCATAAAAAATAGAAGAAAATTAAAAAAAAGTTGAAATTCAAGTCTGAAATGATGGCTTCTTTAGTCTTCAGCCATATCATCAGCTTGACGCTGCACAAGTTTGCACTATTTGTTCTTTTTTTCTTTCTTTCTCTTTTTTTTTTCAAGTTTCCAGCCATCAATGTTGTTTTATGGGATCTTTATCTTTTTATTCATTAAATTTTTATACTTATATATTGACCTAATTATTTAAAAAATCTTAAACTTTACGAGTTTTAACAATTTTAACAGATTTTTTCAATTTTTATTTAAAAATTTATCTACAAAAAAATTTATTTCAATATTAAACTATATTTGTTTAATCAATAAATTAGTATATGATAAAATGTTATATTGATATAATACCAAATACCTTTTAATTTAAAAAAAAAAATTTAAAGATTTAGCAAAAAATTTCTCCTTAAAATATTAAAATTAAAAAATATAATATTTTAACTTGTCATAAATTAATTTGCAGTTGTTGATATAACACTGAAATATCTTTTTTCACTTTAAGATTGTAAACTTTACATCTTTAAATAATTTTAACATGTTTTTAATTAAAAAAATCATTTCAATGACGTATAAATAACTCTAAATTTATAACAAATTGAGATACTATTTTTTATTTTAAGAAGAAAAATTTTACTAGCTCATTAGATTCTCTTTTTTAAATGAAAAGAAATTTAGTGTCATATCAAATATTACAACATCTTATAAGATGTTAAGAAATTGATTGAACAAATATAATTTAATATTGACCTAATTATTTTTTAAAAAATCATGAACTTTATGAGTTTTAACAATTTTTTATAAAAATTTTTAAAAAGTATTAAAATTATTAAAAGTTATAAAGTTTGTTATTTTTTTATAAATTTTAAAAGAATGTATTAAATTTGTTAAAATATGTAAAGTTTAATATTTTTTAAATAAAAGTTGAAAGAACATATTAAAATTATTAAAACCGGTAAAATTTAAAATTTATTAAGTAATTAGGCTCTTATATATTTTATATAATTTTTATATATTAAATTTTTTTGTTAAAATTTTAATTTTAAAAAAAACTACATTAGTCAATGAAGGATTAGCAAAATAGTAACTTTTATTTAAGGGTATTTTAAGATAAAAGATTTAAATTTTACCATTAATAATTTAAAAATGAAGAATTACCCTGTTATATAGTCATTTATTTAGTTTTTTAAAAAAGTCATCTTAGATGCAAATGACATTGCAGAAGCTGGTCTATTTTTTTTTTTTTTTTTGCAAGTATGTGAGTGGGATGAATCTTGTTGTTGATGGAGACTTTTCCTTGAAAAATTCAGTTCATCGACCCAAAAGTGATTAGTTTTTTTTTTTATCAATAAAATAAATAAAACATTTGGTGCATTAAGCCCAACACTAAGCTATGTAGTTTTTTCCTTCTTTCATTTTCTTTTGTCAAACTATTGTTACTTATTTTCAGTGATGTAACTGAATTTAAATTTGCAACAATTTATTTGTATTTTTATTTATATTATTATGACTAATTACAATTTATTTAAACATCATTATAATTTTGAAAATGATATTATTGAAATAACACCATATACTAATAACTGAATAGATCAATTGATAGAGAGTTATTTTTATTTAAGTTTGTCTTAGATTCAAATTTTAGTGTATACAGTTGTGTTAAATTAATTATCGAGAGACTTTTACCACATTTATAACACTAATATTCGAATAGAGTCAAATTAATTAAAATTTAATGGACTTTATATAATAATAATAACATTATGTAAAGTGGCTTAGAAAAAAAAATCATGTAAATTTCTTGTACATCCATTAAAATCAATTGAAAATGGAATTGTTGGTTCAAATAAATAGCCATCAGTCAACGTAAGAAGTTAACATACCCAAAAATTCATCAAGGACTGAATTATTTTTTTATTTTTTTATATGACGGCATCTTGCAGTCAATAATGGCTTGCTAGAAATTAGTGGGTGCATTGTTTTTGCTAAGCTTCTTGAAGATTCAAAATCAAAATTGTTATACAGATTAATTAATCAATATCTCTAAACAAATTATCAATTTACACTGTTAATAATCAACAAGACAATTCTCTGTTTTTTAAATTATATGATAATTAATTTTATAAATTAATAATAGCATGTGGAACTGTACATCTCATGACAATATGTTGCGCTGCTAGCAAGTGAGGCACATCTCGATATTATATACATGCTTTCTTCACTGGAATCATTACCCCTGAAACATGTTTGGCACCCAAGAATGCTGATAACTTAGGAGATTTTTATTTACATAAGAACCTTAATTGCTGGATACCCAATTACAAAGATATGTTTAGTAGTGTTTATGTGTGTTTTTTAGAGGTCTGCCTTTCCTGCTAACAACTGTATTCATAACCTTTTAACAAAAAATAATTGCTTCTACAATTGAATTCTCAATTCTACAAATTAATTTTTCTTCAAAGTCAAAGCATGAGAAAATTCTGTACATATGTTGGCACGGTTATATAGCTCCAGTTCATTGAATTTTCCTATAATAAGAAGACAATTACGGGTAGTGCATAAAATAAATAAAAGAATAAAAGGGTGCTGATAGAGCTGCCCGCATTTTTATTGATTTTTTTTGACAAAATTGCTCCCTGTAATTAGGAAATAGTTTCTTTTTGAAGTGATTTTTTTTAAAAGCATATGATCCCAAATTTTTTTTATTCACTGCTTTTGGTTCGGTCCGCAAAAGAAAAACATTATCCAAGAATAAAATAGTATATTCAACAAGGTATAATTTTAGTCCAAACAACTAATGAATTATTTAAGATAAAGAAACGTAGTTTAGATACGATTACACATATTATTTTAAAATATTGAAAGATATACTAATCAAATTCAACACATAATTTTTTTTTTAATTTTCCTTTATTTTAGCACACATGAAATAAACTCTTGCCAATTACATCTTTGCCAAACTTGCAGCTCCATCAACCACAAGATTGATCCCACTGACAAATTTAGACTCATCACTTGCAAGGTATAGAGCTGCTTCAGCTATATCATTAGCCTCCAATTTTACCCCTTTCAAGCTTGCCACTTCATAAGCCGCCTTTTCACATTGCTCATAGTTCACACCTGTTTCTTTAATGGTCAAAGGAGTTCGTACAAAACCAGGCGAAATACAATTAACTCTAATACCATACTTTCCCAGTTCCACAGCTAAATTCTTTGTTAGCCCAACAACAGCATGCTTCGACGCTGTATACGCATGTCGTCCGACACTGATGACTGAAGCAGCACTTGCTGTGAACAGAATGCAACCTTTCTTTTCAGGAATCATCACTCTTGAGGCATGTTTTGCACCCAAGAATCCACCGTAAACATTTACATCCATCACTCTTCTAAAACTTTCATGTTCAATTGATTCTATGGTGAAATCAGGACTGCCTCCAATTCCTGCATTGTTGAACATTATGTCAAGCTTTCCATGCAATGAAACCGCCGTATTAACAGCGTTTTCGACATCGGATTCGTTAGTGACATCGCAATGAACGTAGGAAACTGGCTGTCCGAATTCCGATTGAATTTGTGCAGCTACAGAGTGACCCAAATCGGAGTTGACATCTACGATCACAACCTTAGCACCATTCTTGGCAAAGAGCCTCGCTGTGCTCTCGCCTATGCCACTTGCACCTCCTGTTATCAACGCTACCTTGCCTTCTAACCTGCATGTATAAACAACATTTTCAAGAATAGCTGGGTATATATATGTATCTGGCTTTGGCTTTGTTTTACAATGCAATTATTTGTTGTATTGTATCTAAAATGTGCTACAAAATAAATAAGATGTATAAATTTGGAGGTACAGTTGTTGATAAGAAAGTTGAATTATGTTACCTCTTGGCAATAGGAGCTTGCAAGGAAGAGCCTTCCATGTTCTTTTTTTTGGTGTGATTGATGAAAATAGATTAATTTTTGTTATGCTCTGTTTGCTATTCAGGGATGTGTTTATATAGTAGGCAAGCAGGGGAAATGGACTCAACTGAAATATGATAACTTTCTCCGGGATGAAATTGCGAAAGGAATATATATATTTTTTTAATTTTCATTTATTTCTATTTTGATTTTATATTTCTTTCATTACTTTTTATTACATTTTATCATTTTTAACTTTTTTTTTTTAATCATTTCTTCCATATTTCTTTACTATTGCCTTCGACTATCAGGCCTCCCTCTTCCTCATCTTCAATGGAAGTATGGGCATACAAGGTTTCTAAGTTCTGTTCGTCAATGGAAATATGGGCATACAGGGTTTCTAAGCTCTGTTCGTCACCCTGCAATCTCACAAGGCTGCCACTCCTTTCGACACACCTTTCACAGTGACATGACTTTTTTTATTAATTTATTCATGATGTAAATTTTAAGTTGGAGAGGGAGAAAAGTTAGTCAACACTCAACAGTAATTTGTTGGCGGGCTATTGACTAACTCTGGAGTTAAGGGTTTATTGAACTGTTGTTATCATAATTCTACTCTATATTTTAAAATAGTATAAAGTTTTTAATTTTTTTTTAATATTATAAATTTTATTTTTACTTCTGATTAAAATATCTCAAACATATCCGATCAAATTTAGCATATGTGATAGCCGAAATAAACATATTTTTAATATATTCACCATATAATTATTTCATTAAATAGTCTAATCATTTTACTGGCCCCATAAAATAAAATTTACTTGTGAGCCCCATAAAAACAAAATTTTAGTAAATTTTATTTTATGGAGCTCATAAGATGATTAGATTGTTTAATTGGATACTTACATAACGAATATACAAAGAAATATGCTTATTCAGACTGCCACTTATGCTAAATTTGATCGAATATGTTTAAAGTACTTTAATATGAAGCAAAATATAACTTGTGGTACTGAAAAGAAAAAAATTAAAATTCTGATACAATTTTAAAATATGAGGCAAAATTAGGATACCAACGGTATAATATACCCCTCAATTGATCATGGTCGAATATTTGTAGCTATCTAATCCTCGAGACATTAAATAAAAAAAGTTTAAAAAGTTTTCTAAGTTATTTTCTTCTCTTTAAAAAACATTGATTAAAATAACTACACAGAAAAATTATTCTTTTATAGTGATTAATAAATCTGATCCCATAATTTATTAAAAAAAAAAGTCTACAATTAACAAATAAGATGAAAATGTATTCAAGTTTTTATTGCTTCATGTAGCTAATAGCTATATGAATAGTGTTGTCTATAGTAAGGGAATTTCCTTATGTACCTTTGACTTTGTTTCCAAATATTTAATTTCTTTTTGGTAAACAAATATTTAATTTCTTTTTGGTCTTTGAAAAAAGTTTTCCGTTACTATTATAGTCCACAAAATAAAAATAATTTTTAATTAAGTCCATATGTTCAATAAAAATAATTTTTAATCAAGTCCATATGTTCAATAAAAATATCCATTTTTGTAAAAGTGTCATGCCCTCTATTGTTGAAAATCTTGTTCAATATATGTGTTTATTTGATTGGTCTAATATTAATAGTTTAAGAATTTTGAGAAAAAAATTATTCGAAGCATGTCAAGAAGAATTTAATATCTGTTTAGAACATTATAACCAATGTTGTGATTGTACTGAATATAATTAATAGAAAATTGTGTATTATTATTATAACTATTATATTTTTTTAATCATTTCCTTAACTCTGAATAAATTATGAAATTAATGAAAAATCGACCAGAGAGTTTGAATTTCAAAAATTCAACGGGATTGACTTCATTAATTTAACAATGTACAAAATGAGTAAACTAAATTCATTGAGCAATTTAATACTTAAGGAATACTTAGTGCTTCACTAGAAAAAAGATAAGTTTTAGCCACTGAAAACCAATGAATGAAAGGTTAGATGTTATAGAAAGAGAGAAAACTTTAAAGCTCTAGTGATAATAAAAAATACAAAAATTGAAAAAATAAAAATGATTCCTTATATAGTTGATCTAGCTATTAAAGTAACCACATGTATTAAAGCAGTCAACATAAATAATAACAATCTAACTAAAGACCTTAGAAAAGTCATAAGTCTAATTGATGAAGTTCCTCTGCACATAGATGACAAAATTTTTAATGAGCCTTTATCTATGAAAAGAATTTTATACAAGTTTAATTATCCCCTTAGGATTGAAAAATAATGCAATACCTAATGATAACCCTTTGAGGCCAGTTATAAGTCCAACAACCTTTCTAAATTTAAATTGTAAAAAGCACGCGTCTGAAAAAATAGATGGATGGATTACTGTAATCAAGTCTGATAATTACACTTCTGCAAGCGCTTACAAATTTTACAAAACTATTATGGCAAACAATGCTTAAAAATATTAGAATTTACTGGTAGCTCACGCTCCAATTAAAAAGAGATAAATAAAATTTGAACTGACAGAATCTTAAACTATAGTGATAGACACCTTGAAAAGAGAGTTTTGCTGGCATGGTTATATATATCTACAATTGAATTCTTAATTCTAGAAATTCACAATTCTTTAAAGTCAAAGCATGAGAAAATTCTGTGCGTATGTTTGCTTGGTTACATATCTCCAGTTCGTTGAATTTTCCGATAATAAGAAACAATAATAAAAAAAAAAATTCAACAAAGTACTATCTCCTCCAAACAATTTATGATTATTTTAATATAAAGGTGAAGAATAAAATTCAGGAAAAAAAAATTCAAGAGAATTATCTAATATATTCCTAGAGAGATTATATCCTTTATATATACATCAAATATTTCTATACATAAAAAATCTAATTATACACTAATTAGGAGGAATAAAATAATTTCCTAAATAAAAATAAAGATTTAATTTTTAATATATACAATCAAATCTTTGACTTTATAGAGCTCACTTCAACACTCCTCTCAAGTTGGTGAGTGTATGTCAATTAATTACAACTTGTCAAGTGAGTTGTAGAACATTTTTCCGGATATAACCTTTGTGAGGATGTCAACTAGTTGAGTCTAAAAAGAAACAAGTGGAAGATTAATTGTTCTTTGATTCAGATGATATTTGATGAAGTGTTTGTTAACTTCCACATGCTTAGTCTGATCATATTCAACTGAGTTGTTTGCAATTGCTATGGCTGCCTTATTATCACAATGTAATAACATACGCTTCGGATGATCTAGCGCCAGATCCTGAACAATTCATTTTATCCATAGCAATTCACATACACCATATGCCATACCTCTAAACTCAGCTTCAGCACTCGACCGTGCTACAACTTTCTGTTTCTTGCTTCTCCAAGTGACCAGATTCTTTCCAACAAATGTGAAGTACCCAGATGTTGATTTTCAATCAGTTTGATCTTCGGCCCAGTCAGCATCTGTATAACCAACAATTTCATTATCCTTTTTTCTCTCAAAAAATAAACCTTTGCCCGGAAAAGACTTTAGGTATCTTAGTACTCGGTATACTGCATCCATATGTTCTTTACTCGAAGAATGCATGAATTGACTTACAACACTTATTGCATAAGCAATGTCTGGCCAAGTATGAGATAAGTAAATTAATCTTCCCACCAGCCTTTGATATTGAGCTTCTCGGATTGATAATCTATGGTTGACTTCCATCGGAGTCTCGGCTGGCTTGCAATCAAGCATGCTTGTTTCTATCAATAAATCCATTACATAGAGAAATACCTTGAACTGATCTTGTGACTTTAATCCCCAAAAAATACTTTAAGTTACCCAGATCCTTAAGTTCAAACTCGATTGCTAACTATCTTTGCAAGGTTGTTATCTCACTTAGATCATTTCCAGTGACTACCATATCATCAACATACACAATAAGAGCAGTGACTTTACCCGTCTTTTATTTGATGAATAGT
>CATIWM010093588.1:0-10949 GCA_949671775.1 Mallotus repandus | reverse complement strand
TTAGGCCCACTCTTAGAATTAAAAACAATAGATTTAGGCTCACTAATTAATCAAAATGTAGGCCCATTTTTAGTTTCATTTTCATTTGTAAATAAAATATGTAGATTTAGTTAACTTAAAATAAAATTAAATATAGTTTAGATTTAGGGACATTATATTTTGAATGCATTTGTTATGTGCTTTTTCATCGATTGGTTGCCTTAGGGTTAGATGGATGTTCAGATTAGGGTTTAATGAAATTGCATGTAATTAGGGAATAAGATAATAATTAATAAAATAAATCTAGATGAACACAAGACTAAAAGAAGTTGGTATTCCGTATCCAGAACTCCTGGTTGTGGTGCTAGCTTGTATCAGAGAATCGAGTTACCACCACTTTCGATTTGTCCCAGTTATTACCATGGGTGGCGACTTCTCATCTCCACGCCATGTCTTTGTGACAGTGGTTAGTGTGTTCCTTAGAGCCCTGAGCTCAAACAGTGTCGCGGTTGCAATAAACTTGGGCGCGCGCTAAACCCCGCCGTCTACAATGGTAGAACCTAAACCTCAATTCTATTAGCCTTTTGGCTCTCTAAAATCCAATTGACTATCAGTCATAGAGAGTAAGCTCAACCAGGGTAACCATAGTTGTGTCTTATTCCAATTATTTACTAGCGCCCAGAGAGCAAGCTCGACCAACGTCAAACCAGCAAACCACCAAATATTTGCCCAGAGAGTCTCACTCAACCAAGGCTCACACTTAATCATTGGCCAACTCATAAATCAACACTAGTGCACACGCAATCCTGGTGACACTCACTAGGTGGCATGTTCTACTTTTTTTCCAAATAAATATATATGCATCATATGTTAAATAAAATAAAATAAAATAAAAATGAAACCAAACTAAAGCTTTTTTTCCCCAAATGCTTAACAATAATAAAATAAATAAATCATGTATACGATACAATAATCATAAATAAATCTTTATATTCAACTTTAACCTTATTTCTGTTGCATATAAAAATTTGTAATTTATAAATAATTTCAACAAACATTTTATAAAATTAACTCACAGGTGGAGCGTGTTGGATGACACATCCTCGGCTGCCTAGGCTCTGCACCTCTTGCTCCTGAACTCTTTAAATAAATAATATTTATTTAAATAAATCATTTTAAATAAATTCCATAAAAATCTTAGAAGAATTATAAAAATTGAGAAATGATCAAAATAACCTTAAAAACACTAAAATGATATATTTTGAGACTCAAAGAATATTTTCAATGAATTAAACTAATTTCTATGGAAATAAACAATTCCCTACATAGCCATTCCAGAATTTTTATCTCGTAATTTGTAAGGAATTGGACCTAAGTCCAGTTACAAGATTTGATCATTAGAATTTATACTATTTATTAAAAATAATTTTATATTTTTTCGAGCTAGTTACTATTCATCTTCGGAATTCTAGTGGGACCCGCCAGATTTCTCACCAGAAACACAACTCCCGACAAAAAAATTATACCAAAACGTCCTCCATAATTAATAGAACACATCTAAAGCTTCAAACACACCAAAATATGCATAGAATTTACAGATAAAAAATTAAAGAGAAATTACTGAAAAATTAGTAGAAAATTCAAATAGAGGAGATCAGATGCGAGGTTAGTCTCTATAGACTCCTAAGGTGATGAGGAACAACTAGCCAATGACGGTTTTGGCTGAAAGGTGATGAATAAAATGTTATAACAAAAATAAAATGGATAAAATATTCAGGGGCAAACCTTGAATTTTTGCACCTTTACTACTGAGACGGACTCCACCAATGTGCAAAGAATGTCGAGAAATCATTACAGTCAAAATTTCATATTGATCAGAGATCGTTTGAGTGATTAACAGAGAAGAAAAAAATATAGGGACTGAAATGAATATTCTTTCCAAAAACCCAAACTCTCCGCTACACCTCTCTCCTTCACTTCGGCAACCACCTTTTCATCCTTAAATACACACACATGTGTACTTTGACTTGGTTCCACTTGCTTTGTTTTTCTTTTTATAATAATAATATTATTATTAATATTAATAATATTATTATTAATATTAATAATATTAATATTAATATTAATATTATAATAATAATTACAATTATAATAATAAGAACAACAATAATAATATTAACAATGATGATGATGATGATAATAATACTAAAATAGTAATAATGATAATAAAATAATAATAATAATAATGATAATAACAAGAATAATAATAATAATAATAATCACAAAAATTCGATTTATTACAATATGGAATACTAAGGAATATGAGGATCATTCAAAATACCACAATTATTGCACCATCACTGTATATTATAGATATGGACATAGCTCTTGCACTAAGGGCATACTTTGTACCACCAACTAGCATCTGCCTAAACATTTTTATAATTGCTCTACATATTAACTTAACATCCTGCATGTTTTTATTTTTTTAAGGGAAGAATCAAGACACTAAAAGTATTTTTTAGGAGATTTTTTATAAAAAGAAAGGTGCTTACATTCTCACTATGAACATATAAGGATAACAACTCTTTAATTTTTTTCTATTAACATCCTTATCTGATTTGATATCTCAGGATGGCTGGTCTGTCGATGCAATTTTTAAATTTTTTTACTATAGTTGGCGTAACCTAAAGAACATAAAAAAAAAAAAAAAACCATTAATGCAAAAAAAAAATTCACACAAAGCCAAGTGAAAAAACAATAACCTGAAACCAACCTCTTTATAAGAGAAATAAACTGCAAAAAATCAAGATTCATGAAAAATTTTGTTGTATAAGTGTTGGCTACTATTTTGTCCATAATATTTATTTAAAATGAAACCTCAATCATCAAATGATTTTTTTAAAGAATATTTCAAAATCTAGATGGATTATAAAATAAAATATGTGTAATATTTAAAAACCTACCATTGAATCTTCTAATAGAAGCTAATAAAACAATCATGATATCTGGATCATTGGCTTCCTCCTCAAAAACTCTTCCTAGGGAAATACATTGACAGCTTTATCCCATAAAGTATTACTGAGCATTTCGCCCCCGAGAAATTTTTTTTTTGTAAATAGATAAATCATAGATTTTGCAAAATTGACATATATATGCATTTTAAATAACAGATAGCGAACTCTTCATTTTTTATGAAAATATTTTTCTTCTTTGGAATTTAACCAGTAATTTGAACATTCTTAGCATCTCCTACAGCAACAATCTGTATGAAGACGTTTGAAAAAGAAAAATAGTTAATAAATAAATGCATCTATAAATAGACATCCATGCAATCATATAGATAAATGCACATATGTATGTGCTAAAAATGATATATTTTAAGCACTATATAATTGCATTTCATTATTAGAATTATAAGTTTTTATTGTTTCAAAGCATATTTGAAGTATAAAATGCATTATAAGTTAGAATAATATTAGATTTGTTATTTTATTCATTTTTAGTTACTTTTTATACATTTTACGTTACTTTGGTATTGAATATTATAGGTTCCTTCAAATTGAAATCTATATTGGAATGATAGCGATGAGAGTTTAAAGCTAGGAGAAAATTTGGCCATAAAAGAGGGCTAGAAAGCAAAGAATTTGGAAAGCTGAGAAGTGACACAACTGTGTCACAATGCAGACACAACCTTGTCTATCTGCTATTTTGAAGACATGAAGAACTATATGACACAGTCGTGTCACATTACAGACACAGCTGTGTCTGCCAGGGCTACTATTTTAGAAAGTTTTCTTTAGGGTTTTTTTGGAAAAAACTATAAATAGAAAAGTTTATTTTCCAGAGATAGAGAATTAGAAGGGGTTGCTAGCTCATAGAACAACACTCTTTTATTTCTTTTAAGAATTATTTTATTTTAGTTTTAATTTAAATTTTCAACTCAAGCTATCGGATTGAAGACAAGAGTTGAAAATTCAAGACAACATTGAGCAAGTTGAATAAAAAGAGTTTTTCTTTTTCTATTATCTTTCTCTTTATTTATTTAATTTTAAATATGTATCATTTTTCATATCTTGTTGTTTTTTTCTAATTTCTATAAGTAACTAAGTAGGTTAGTTAGGGTTTTAATGAACCCAGCTCAATATGAACTTAATTAATTAAATTCTAAATAAAAGAATATGCATTTCATGAGAGTTATTGGACTTAATGAGAGATTGAGAGATTAATTATACTGAGAAAAGCAATAACAATCTATTAATTTAAATTGATTTAGTTAAGAGACACTTCAATATTAATATTCTA
Organism: Mallotus repandus; assembly: GCA_949671775.1. Lineage (NCBI taxonomy): Eukaryota > Viridiplantae > Streptophyta > Magnoliopsida > Malpighiales > Euphorbiaceae > Mallotus > Mallotus repandus. The sequence goes on along the minus strand of CATIWM010093588.1, from coordinate 6,665 downwards.
TAGAAGATTGCTTAATTAAATTGGTTATGATTAGTTATTTGTGCTAGTGAGAGCTAGATAATCAATTAATTGTCATAATTGATAAATTGTGAGAGTACTTGAGAGAGACATCACAATATTTAAGATGCTTTGGAAAAGAAATATTTTTCATAATTATCAAGAATTTATTATTTTTGGAATTAAATTGAGCCGGGAGATTTAAACCCTAACATCTTTAATTATATAGATTTTGTGACAAATTTTTTTATTGTTTTAGATTTAATTTACTTTGTTTGCTTATTGAAATTATCGATAGTCTAGACAAGTTGAACATTAAGAGTAGCTCCGTAATTAACACTATCCCTGTGGGAACGATATCTTTTTATCACTACTTGTACGATTCTGTGCACTTGCGAATTTCGCCCATCAAGTTTTTGGCACTATTGTCGGAGATAGAATAGTTAATTTAAAGAATAAATTAATATTGTTTGATTTAGAAATTTTTATTTTTATTTTTATTTTAGTATTGGAAAGCATTTTTTTCTTGTCTTATTTTTTTGATTTTCAGATACTCTTGTGAGTGTATGCACTCATCAAAAAGTACAAGAAGAAGGGGTGAAATTCAAATTCCAGTTGATTCAAAAATTGAAAGAACTCTTCACGGGAGGCTTAGAGAACAAAGAAATAGGATGAATGGTGTATAGAATGGTAGAATTGAAAATGAAGGGGTTAACAGGCAAGATCCACCTGCTCGTCAACCAGAAAATCAAAACAGACTAAATGTCCAAAGAACTATACGATATTTTATCAGTTCACATTTACAATAATATTAAAATCCTATTGTCATACCTATTTTGGCAGCTAATAACTTTGAAATCAAGCCAGCTATGATTCAAATGATCCAAAATTCTCAGTTTAGTGGGTTATCACATGAAGATCTTATTGGGCACTTGACTAGGTTTTTGGAGTATTGTTCATCATTTAGAAGGAATGGAGTGCAACTAGAAGCAATAAGGTTGATTCTCTTTCCTTTTTCACTCATGAATAGGCAAAGAGATGGTTCATGAGTTTGCCTCCTAATTCTATTATTACTTGGCAAGAATTGTATACTACATTCTTCAACAAATATTTTCCACCTGCCAAAGTTTTGAAAATCAGGAACAAGATTAGTTCTTTCTATTAAAAAAAAGATGAAAGCTTTTATGAATGTTAGGACACATTTAAGGATTTACAAAGATAGTGTCCACCATATCTAATATCTGCTTGGAATTTAGCTCAATCTTTCTATAAGCGTGTGAATCTTACAGTTAGAGTCAATATAAATGCAATTGCTGGCGTAATAATCATGTCTAAAACACCTAAAGATGCTTTAGAACTGTTTAAGGAGATGGCAAACACACAGAGTCCATAGGCTAATGAGAGAGTTATACCTGGAGCAATTAAGATAGATGGGTTGACAATGGTAAATGCAAAGTTGGATGCATTGACTAAGAGGATGAATAAGATGGGACTAAATGTGATTTCTTCATCAGCATGTGAACTGTCATGGGGGCATCCTACAGTTGAATGTCATCTTATGCAGAATTCACCCCTAGAGAATGTGAATTATGTGAACAACTTCAATAAAGGGCAATAATAAAATTCCATGTTCCCAAATACTTATAATCCAAGCTAGAGGAATCATCCAAATTTTTCATGGAGTAACAACAACAACAATCAATGGAAACCTCAGGCACTATCTGGATTTGGACGTACAAATGTGCAACAACATCAAAATCAATTATAATTTCAGCAAGATAAGGGTTCATCATCTTCTATATCTTCTTTGGAAAGTAAAATGGAGAAATTTATAGAATTAGTGACTCCAAAAATGAATTAGCAAGATGAAGTTACAAGGAGATTAGAGGGAAAATTTGAATAGATGCATCAGGATACTCAGCTTATGTTTAGGAATCAGTCATCTTCTATTCATAATCTTAAAGTTCAAGTGGGGCAACTAGCAAACTTATTATCAGTAAGAAATCAAGGGACTCTTCCTAGCAATACAACAAAGAATCTTAAGAAGTATGTTAAAGCTATCACTTTGAGAAGTGGAACTGAATTGCAACCACTAAAGCAAAAAATGAACACACAGATGGAAGAGGTGATAGGGAAAGAAGTAAAAGAAACTGAAGTTTAAATAGGAAAGGAAACAAAGGAGGAAAAGCAGAAACAAAAAGTTGAAGTTAAACCTTATGAACCACCTGCACCACTTCCTCACAACCTGAAGGAGCTTATTTCTAGCAGGAAAAAGTTGTAAGAGTTTGAGACTATTACACTTAGTAAAGAGCGTAGTGCTATCATTTCAAGCAAGCTTCCACTGAAGTGTAAACATCTAGGGAGTCATACTATACCTTGCTCTATTGGTAATTTAAATTTTTAAAAAGCTCTTTATGATTCAGCTGCCTCTATTAACTTAATGCCTTTATCTATTTACAGGAAGCTAGGTTTGGGGGAAGCTAAAGCAACAAACATATGTTAGCAACTTGTAGATAGCACTATTAAAAAGCCACACAAAATAGTGGAGGATGTTCTAGTAAAGGTAGGGAAGTATATCTTTCTAATCATGAATTTTATTATACTAGACTTTGAGGAAAATAAAGATGTGCCTTTGATCCTAGGAGTGCCTTTTATGTACACTACTAAGGCTATCATAGATGTTTATGTAGGAACACTTACATCAAGAGTTGGTGAAGATAACTGTAAGTTCAATTTATACCAAGGTATGAAATAATATTCTGATATTGATAGTTGTATTAGAATCGATGTGATAGATAATTGTGTGAGTGAAGTCCAACAAAGGAGGTTGGCAAAATCTTATGATTTGGAGGATATAGAGAAGTGTTTACACGTACAATCTTATGATGAAGAAGGGCTTCTTAAATACCAAAACACAATTACCCTATGTGAAAGCTCAACAAATTATAAAGGAAAAACAAAGAAGTGGCATGACGCAAGCAAAAGGAGGAAACATTTGGAAATTGGAAATCATGTTTTATTTTCTAAATCTAGGATGGCAATCATGTTTTATTTTCTAAAAAGAGATGGTTAGGACCATTTATAGTGTCACAAGTTCTTTCCCATGGAGTTATGGAATTAATAAACAATCAAGGACAAAAATTTAAAGTGTACGGCCAGAAGTTGTACAAGTACTATAGAGGTAAAGAATATGGGCATCATCAATTTTCCTATATAAAACCAAAAAATAGTCTGAACCGTGGTCAAGCTAATGACCTTAATAAAAAAGTGCTTCTTGGGGGCTAAATTAAGCTTTATAACTTAGTTTTTATTTTTAATTTTATTATTTTGCTTTTACTAGAACATTTTAATTTCTTTTATTTTTATTAGTTCATGTTGTTTTGTAAGGAAACATGATTCTTTAATACAACCAAATTAAGAGGGAAGGAAATAATCAACAAGAGCATTAAAAAAAGTTGTAAGTTATATAAATTGTAGTAATTATGCAATGAATGTTTGAATATTTGTGTAATGTTATATGTTTATAAACATGAACTCGTGATTATTGTGCATGAATGAAACTATAATTTACAGGGACAAGGAGTGATTAATTAAAGATCATTTGAATTAGAATTTTGCTAAAAGAATTAGAAAAATAAATCAGGGAGTGGAAACAGCCGTGTCTCACTGTTAAAATTATTTTTTTGGAATTAAGTGACACAGCTAAGTCAGACAGGCGAATGGTTCTGTTTGAAATTGTGAATCAGGTATATTTGTGTCACTTATAAGACACAATTATGTCATCGATTTTAAATTTTTTTCCACAAACAATAACACAAATGGGTTACTTATGTGACACAAATGTGTCATGTGACTACAACTTATCGTGATCTTTTCCATTTAGATAACTTTTTGGTATCCTTAATTAGAACAAACCTTAATTATTTATAAATTCATTCTAACACAATTTGAGACATTAGAATACCTAGAATCCCTAACCCTATTTCTCAAAAAACTGAATCAAAATCAAATCAGTCTTCTTTTGAATCCATAATCATCATGAGAACAAATAACTGGGTTGCCAAGCAAGTTGGTCCTCTTCCTACTAAAAGAGCAAGAAGAAGACATAGAGGGAGTTTGGCCAATCCTCAAGCACAAGAAGAAGAAGAAAGAGCAGTGACCCCATACTTAACAACAATGCAATTTGTAAGTGAAATTCAATGAAAGTGATATGAAGATGTTAGATATAGGAAGATTCAACCTAATACATACATAAATGAAACAACTTTAGAGATGGTAGGATTACTTAAAGAGGTTTGAATGTATCTAAGGAGAATGGGTTGGGAGCAATTTATATTGAAAACCTATCCTACTTATGCTAGAGTAACTTATGAATTTTTTAGTTCTTTTAAATTTGATGAACAAGCCAACAAGTTATTCTTTATATTGGGTAATGCACCTTTCGGTTTAGACATGTTTAGATTGAACAAGGTATTAGGTTTTCCTAGTGGTCACCTTGCAAACATAGAATTTAATAGAGATGAGTTTTAGAGGGAGATTACCAGGCAAAAGGAAGTGTTCTATAAGCCTAAATGGGCTAAGGAATCAAAAATTATTTCTCACACACACTGATTCGTGCATTGTTTAATGGCAAATACTCTTTTTGGTAGAAACGAGGGCAATGGTGCGGTGATAAAAATTGAGTTATTAATTTTGTATTGTATGGTGAATGATAAGAAATTAGATTTATGCCATGCAATGGCCCTTAAACTTAAAGATGTGGTCGTTAGGTCATCTTCCACAATAAGGATTGGAGGTCTAGTGACAACACTTATTGAATACTATAGGTATGAATTATCTAGAATGGATTATAACAAGGTAAAAGGGGTTAATAGGATTGGCATCACAATGATGAAATCTATGGGCCTTGTTGAGCATGTGAATGGGAGGTATAGGCTTGTGAGGAGAGTTGTATATTAAGCATAAGATCAAGAAGAGGAGGATAAGGAAGAATTCATTGAAGAATTGATAATTTAGAGATGTAAGTAGGCACTCTAAACATCAATGTGAAGAGCTTGACAAATGAGGTTAAGGCACTTAATTGCAACCTCATGGCATATTTTCGTAGTCAAGGCTTTGAGCTTCCACAAGACCCTTCCACACCTCCCGAGTAATGGATGATTGAAGAAAATGATGTTTTCCAATGATTGCATTAACTCTTTATTGTTTTAAGTTTTAAGTTTCACGTACTTTGGTATTTTGAAATTAAGTTGTTTAGGATGTTGAATGTTTGCTTTAGTACTTTGGTTTTATATTTACTATCCATGTTTGGTTTGTAAAGATAATTTTAAATTTCAATTTTAGTTGTTTGTGTGTTTAATCATGTTCTATTGATATTTTGCATTGGATGACAAAATATGAATGTGATTTTATATGTATTAAGCCAATTAATTTTGCAAAATAATGTTACTTTTGGTTAAATCAAGTTGGTACTATATGAACATGTTAATATTGAGTTATGAGCATTATTGAAATGACTGGATAAAATTTTTATTAGGTAAAAATGGCTTTTGTCAATTCTGTAGCAAAATTTTGCATATCAAACACGGTTGTGTCTAAATTTGACACAATTGTGTCACATTCTAAACCTATAAAATCGAGCTCAAACACAGCTGTGTTACTCAAAGTCACACAGCCATGTCAACCTTTACACTGCACACACCAACTTGATTTCTTTAAAACTTGATTTTTATTAGCCATTTCCCCCCCTAAACTCACAACATTAAGGACAATGTTTATTCTAAGTGTGGGGGAGGGATTTTCAATAAATTTTAACAAAAATTTTCAAAAATCTAAAAGTATTTTATTTCTTTTCCTAATTATAATAGGTTTATATATTTTCTAATTAGTTAAATAAGAATCATTTTTCCTTTTAACTTAATTTCCTTTTTAATAAAAATTATTTTAGGAACTTTTATTTATCAAATTAAATTTCCTCTTTTCAAATTAGGGTTTTTACTTTCTTTTCTTTAAATTTTTATGAATTTCCCTAATTTAAATATTATATATGATACTGTTGGTGAAGAAGAAGTTATGCCTCGCGGAATTATTAGAGATCATTCTTTATTAATGATGCATAAATTCATGTCATATAACATTTTTGAAAGGCAAGATAGTTCTAGGGAGACAATGAATGAATTATTCATGTTATGGTGCTTATATTCTAACACTCAAATTTTAAGTATACATTTTGTTTTCCAAACTTCGGGTCATGTAGTGCAATCAACAAGGGCAGTTATCTCAATGAGGCACACCTAAAATTTGAGAGCTATCAAGTATTAAACATAATATATAAAGAAGATAAGGAAACCTATCAAGGCTGCTGGTGTGGTTGTTCCACCTTCACCTCCAAGGGATTCATCTCACTAAAAAAGGGGAGTTGATTTCTTTTTGTTATTTTCTTTTACGTTCATTTTTTTTTTTGAATATTTTCATTTGATTAGTTATATATATGTATTTATATATAAAAAAAGAGGGTACCATGCATTTCATGCATTTTTAATGTTTTACTTTTATTTTTATTTTTGAATTTTTCTCTTTAGTGTATAGATGTTTAGGATTCATTTGCATGACACTTAAGAGTTTGCAACTCATTCATGTGATTAGTGAGATTCATTATGTGAAGCTTC
>CATIWM010093516.1:0-11522 GCA_949671775.1 Mallotus repandus | reverse complement strand
CTTTCCTTGTCCTTATCCAAAAAAGGACACTTGTCAAAAAAGGTATTTTCCAAGTAAGGAATATTCTAAATTTGGAATATACTAGGACAAGTGTCAACTCTTTAAAGGGAGAGTATATACTATGACCTAATAACCTTAAATATTCAAAGGAATTTACAATAAATGCCACTAACCTTAAATACCTATAAAAAGAAGCTTTAAGGAAGCATTTTGTAAACACCCGAATTTATTTTTCAAAATTTTAAAATATATTTTGAGATTTGCAGTGTTAATAAATATTTTATTAATACTAAGATTATTATTTTGTGAAATTGAATTTGAATAATTGGTGATGAAAATTATTTTAATTATTACTTTATAAAAGTGGGTTAATTTTATTTTAATAAAATTATTTTATTGTGTGTATTTTAAGATTTAGAGAGAGAAATTGATTTTTATGTAGTATTCTTCTATTATTATTATTTTTAATAAAAAAAAGAGAAGGATATCAGGACAAGGCAGCAGCCTTTTTATTTAAAAAAAATGTGAGTGAAATTTTTTTTTTTCTCTCTTTCTTCTTCTTCTTCTTCTTCTTCTTCTTCTTTTACCATTTTTCGTCCGGCGCCATTTCCGGCCACCTTAGCCGGCGAGGTTGGTCTCTTTTGAAAGCTCGTCCTCTAGGCTTGTCAAATCTTCAAACCGTTTCGAGTTTGGACTCCGGTAACTACTTTGTTTATCAATAATTCGATTTTGAATATTTTGAGTTTTTTGTTGATTTGAGCTTGAATTTGATTTTATTTGAGATAATTGCTTAGGACTGATTGTTGTAGAGATTGTGAGCTATCCAAATATGATTTTTATTTATTTTCCTGAAAATTTTGAATTTTTCCGAGTTCGGGATTACTGTTCATGGCACTGTTCCGGACAGTCCCGGATCGAAAAAATTTTACATTTTTAATAAATTTTTTTTTATATTTTGAACAAGTTTTGTGAAAAAAGTTTATTAAAATCATGTCTAGAATTTTTATTATGAAATTTTGAAGGTTTATGTAAAAAAATAAATTTTTGGAAAAATTAGTATAAATGAGTAATTTTTATATTTTAGTTGAGATTATTGTTAATTATTATGTTTTGGACCGTTTTTGAATAATAAATTGTTTAAAAATAATTTTTATGAATTATTTCCTATTTTTAGTTAATTATTAGTAATTTTAGAAAAATATATGAATAATAAGTTTAATTATTATTTTAAGCTTAATTGAGTTATTTTCAAATTTTATAATGTATTTAAGTAATTTAAATTATTATTTTCAATAAATGTTAATTTAATTATAAGGTTTGAATTATATATGTTTATTAACGAAAATTTAAATATAAGCTAGAATTTTACTATTTATTTGAAAATAAATATATTTTATAATTTATTGTGAAAATAATTTGAATTGTGATATTTAAATGAGATTTTTATGATTTATTGAAAAATTTTATTATTTTATTAATTATTGTAAAATTGGTTCTCGGTTGGGCATTTGGCGTAGTTCGGGGGCCTAACTTGAGATTTGGTGATTTAGAAATATTCGAAGTGTGTTTTCTTGCAGGGTTGACTCTACTTTTAGTAGAGGGTTGTCCGTGTTACAAGGGAAACTCTGCCAAATTTTTGGTAAATTTCTCAAAAAGCGTGACATCAACCTGTGTCATAATTCTGAGTCTGATTAGCATTATGTCTTAGATCGAGTCAGTTTCCTTATTTCTTCATTTCATGAATTCATTTAATTATTTAACAAGAATATTTTAAATAAATATTATTTATTTTAGAGAACTCCGGGGCACAAGCTGTAGTACCAGGGCAGCAGAGAACGTGTTGCTCGGCACGCTCCACCTGTGAGTTGATTTTATAAGATGTGTGTTGTGTGCGTTTAAATGAAATTTTTTAGTAATTAAAAACATCCCATGTTTAAAAAGATATGATTATTTATTTATGTAATTGCTTATTTATTCAATCTTTTTATGAATTAATTATTTACTTGATTTAAATATTTATAATCCAAATTTGATTTGGAGATAATGGTAGAACGTGCTACCTAGTGGGTATCATTAGGACCACGTGCGCATGGGTAATATCTAGTATATGATATACATGTATATGATTGAGCTCAATTGATGCATCGCTCTCGAACCGGTAAATGATGTGAAAAAGGGATGTAACTCGGTTGATGCATTGCTCTTGGGACATCCAATATGGAATAAGTGAAATGACTGTGGCAGTAACTCGGTTGATGTTTTGCTCTCAAGACGACAGTCACTTGGATTAAGAGAGCCGAGAGGCTATTAGAATAATGGTTTAGGGCTCTACCAGTTTTTCACCAAAATAATTGTTTTAAATATTTTATACGAGAATTTCATACTAAATTGATTTAAGAAGTTTTAAAGAGACTCGATAATAATATTATCGAGAAAAGTAATTGATTTTAATAATTATAATTATTTTATTTTAAAAAGAGTTTTAATAAATGGTTTTTAAAACCAATATGCATTTTATAAAATTGATTCACTCAGTGAGGTCTGATTCCCCTCAACTATTTTTTCAGGACCTCACAGTCAGTCTCCTAGTACCTCTACTTTGCGCTGAGTTCATTCTTCACCAGCTGCATTGTGTATGTTAATTTAGATTGTGTACTATGTAATTAAATTCTAGACACCACAATAGTTAAATTCAAATATGTATTATTAGTATTCTGTTTGTATCTGAATTTGAGATATTGTATTTGAATAATATTGTGTTTAAAGAATATTGTTTTATGCTATTAATATTGTGCATTTATTATTTTATTGTTTAATGTATTGTTTATTTCGCGAAAATTTTGTAAGGTTTGCTACGGAATTCGATTACCTTATGTATCCCCATTCCTTAGTGCCGGTCACGAATCTTCAGTTCGGGTCGTGACAGGTTAGTCAATAAATCTTTATAACAAATAAAATTTTAAAATAAATGTCTCCATTATAGTTAAAGAAGACGTTCATATTATATTTTTAAACACTTTTTAAACTCTTTAAAAGGATCAGTGAAATTTTTATCAAACAGAAGCTCTATTCTTTCAATATTTTTATAAAAAATTAGAAAATTGTACCATCATTTTCAATTTCTCAAATCCAACAATTATTTTCATTGCACATATCCAACTATATTATCCCGTTTCTTAAATTCAATTATCACTTTAAACCCCTCAAATTTAACCATTGTTTTCAATCCTTAAGACTGAACCATCATTGAATTTATAGTTCAGGTAAGTTCTTAAATGTATATAAATTTACAATTGTTTCAAATATCATTTCTTTGATTGGCTTCACGTTTAAAATTAAATATTTTGTAATAGAAGAAATATAATTTTTATTTGTTAATATAATATGGTTAGACAAATTTTTTTATTTGACAATTTGTAGTCAACCTATGTCATTCTATCATCAACATGTATTATTTTGTGGTTAACCTTGTATAATTTTGTTATTAATTACATTTGAGAACAAATGGTGTCAACCAAAAATTTTTATAACCTTCAACCATAATTTAGTGAAATATATAATATTTTGTGGTCAACCACTAAAAGAAGTTTAGTGAAATATATATTCTCATTAATATTTGTGATTTTACTTGCCACTTTATGGTGAACCACATATTATTTTATGGTCCACCATATATCATGTTTTGGACTATTATATATCATATATAATATGGAGACAAACTTTTTTATATACAAATTATGCCTTAATGGGATAACATTTTTGAAAAGATAGTTATAAATATTAGTGATGATTTGAATTGGGGCAATGAATGGTACAATGATCAATTTGATGGTCATGAAATTTGCTATGATTTTCTATAAATTCATTTGAATAATGAAGAGGTTGAAATCACTATTGTATCCAATGAATCCACAAAGCGACTTCTTCCAAGGTTTTGATTTGATGGCATTAACATAGTCACTCATTTTCGGTGTGATTGGCTTCTCTTTTGATGGTGATAATTTTTCTGCTACTATCACCATTTCCATGGTGGTTGGGAAGAGAGTCGGGACTGATAACTTTAAAGTGATTAGAGTAGTTGGTCGAAGAGAGAAAAGAAAAGATGAAATGATATTAATCTTTTTATTTTTTTTTTTAATTTTATCTTATGAATTTTAACATGACAAATAATATAGCAAACACAAAATAAATAAAAAATTATAGAATAGAGTTTGAGTTGGAAAAAGAAATTTTGTTAAAAATTTATTTTTTGTTAAATATGAAGTTAATCTTGTCTCCATATTATAAGTTTTTATTTATTTATATTTTTATATTTTAATCTAATGATTAAAACCTAAAACTATCTATGACTTTCAAGGTATTACATAAGCCCCTAACACTATATACTTTAGCATTCAATAAAATTATTGTCAGCTGATATAGACATCATTTTTAATAATATATATAATCTGACATGATTATAATTTGACTACATTATAATATTTGTGTATACGTTAAGTATCCTGTTTAATGTAGTATAATCTAGCACAGATGGTGTCATATAATATAATATTAAAATTAATATAATTTATATCATAATAAAAACTTAATTATATGTAAATAATTTTTATTTGTTTTTAGCTATATTTATATAATTAATTTTTACGTTTAAAAGTTAAGAATACATTATTTGACTTTCGTATTTTAATAATTTTTAGAATATAATTAAAATTCTCAAATTAAATAAAAATTTTATATATATTTATATAATTTTTGGATGTTGAATACTTGAACATATTTTTTCTATTTTTATTCACATTACTTTATAAGCTTTTGAAGGTACTAGACACATAAATTATATTTTAATTCTAATTAATCAATATTTTTATTATATAATTTTATTTTAGTATGTTGCTATTTTTGGTACTATTAGAATAATAGAAAAATATGGAAAAATTGTCAACTAAAATCAATAATAATTATTACAATAATTACATTCTTTTTAAGATAATGATAGAAGACATGAAAAAAAAAAGGACAGAAATTTAGTTGAGAAAAGAGGAGGGGAGGGGATATGTACCGAAAAAGACTAAGATTACTCAGGGACGAAACACACCAAAAAAGATACAGAAAAACTTCATAGAAGGTTTACAACATGAATTGATATCATAAAATTAAAAACAAACAGAAATATTCAAAGATTTTAATTACCAATTTATGATTGAATAAACGTAGCAAAGTTTTACTATAATTTCAAATTTATATAAATATAATCTGTTCAAGTTAAATTAATTTTTGGATCTGAATTATAATATAATTATTTGAATGTAAATATTGTGCGTGCACACATATATATATAAACATCTTAATTATTTTTTAAATATTACAAGAAAACATCTTAATTTTTTCTGAAATTTAAATTAATTTTAAAATTATTAAATATTATTGAATAAAACAAAATGTAAGAATAAATAAAATATAAAATCATCATAATGACAAAAATAAAATTAAGAATAGTTCACTTCAATTTAATTCAATCATTAAATGATGACATCTAAATCAGTTTACTATCTACATTAAGATATATAAAAATAACTTATAAACCCGGGAAAAAAATCATTTAAAAAAAATTAATTGTCGACTCTCAAACTAAATTAAATAAAAATATTCAAAGATTAAAATAATATAAATTAAAAAATTTAGATCCTACTGACTAATTTTTCCAAACATTAGCTCATATGATATTTTATTAAAAAAATAATCATTTAAAATGAAGCTGTCAACTTTAAAAGTTTTGGTAACTCATCTTTTAAGTAATATTCTAACCCAACAATAGAGTAATATTATATTTTATATCTCACTGTTATTTTTATTTAAAAATTAAAAATTCAAGGAAAAACACATCATGATTTAATAGATTTTACAATTTAACTTGCTAGCTCATTTTAAAGAAAAATTGATTTAACTGTCTTATTCCTTTGTCCACTTCAAACAACTGTTTTTACCAAAATTATTTGACTTCGTAGATATTTTGGTGATTGACACAAAATCTCTTAATCTGTCCCTCATGATTCTAGCAAGCTTATCATAAGATGGCCGCTAACGTGGATTTTATGATGCAAGTTGAAGCCTATGAACGGAAAAAGTAATGAAAAAAAAGTAATAATACGTTGATGTTAGAATTATATTATTTTCGTTTTTGGACATCATGATTATTTTATGATGACTAAATTTTTGTATCAGCGCTGGATGGCAGGACAATTGAAAATGAAATGTACATTTACTTTTAGCATACAAAATATCATTTATTTCCACCATAAAATATCTAAAAGGTTACATTATATAGGATAAGTACAGATGAACAATTTGGTAATTTAGTATTTGGAGTTTTGTGATTTTTTAGTACAGTAATTATAATTTCAAATTCATATATACAACTTAAGTGAGATAAAATTTATTATAATTCATAATTTTTTTAATATTTAAAAATTAAATTTTAATATTATTTAATAAAGGAAAAAAAAATAAGTCTATCCATAATAGTTTTAAATGGTAATAACCATAGAAAAAAGAAAATATAATTTTTTTTTTATATTTTCATTTGACATATGGCTTTTGAGAACTACAGATGATAATATTATTGTGGGTGGGGATTTTTACACTCCACCCATTTATTTTTACCCTCTTTTTTTTTTCTGTTTTTTGAAATTTTAGGTTACATAATTACTTTTAATTTAGAATATTTATTTTTTCATTAAATACTATACTTGAACTATACACTTTTTAATTTTTTTTATCTAATTTTACTATTTAACGTTTTAAATTATAAAACTAATTGTGCCTGAGCTTATATTTTTTTTTACATTAAAAAACATTACATAGTCATTACCTTTTAATTTGTTTTGACAATTATAAACTTTGCACCAATTATAAAAAATTAAATTTTAATATTATTTAATAGAGGAGAAAAAATAAGTCTATCCATAATAGTTTTAAATGGTAATAGCCGTAGAAAAAAGAAAATATAATTTTTTTCTTATATTTTCATTTGACAGATGGGTTTTGAGAACTACAAATGATAATACTATTGTGGACGAGAATTTTTGCACTCCACCCATTTATTCTTGCACTCCTTTTATTTTTTAAAATTTTAGATTACATAATTACTTTTAGTTTGAGATGTTTATTTTTTCATTAACTACTATTATCGAACTATACTTTTTTTAATTTTTTTATCTAATTTTACTATTTAACATTTTAAATTATAAAACTAATTGTATATGAGCTTACATCTTTTTTTTTTTTTTTCATTAAAAAACATTACATAGTCATTACCTTTTAATTTGTTTAGACAATTATAAACTTTGCACCCATTATAAAAAAAATAACAATCTTTTTTTCACTTTTTATTTTTTAATATCATATAGAAATTATTGTATTTTTATTTTTTTATCATAATTTTTTAAAAAATAATATAAAAATCAAATTACATGATTAAAAACATATATTATAAAAATTTAATGAAAATTCATCATATAAAAAGTTATTGTCATTTTAATTTTTAAGACAAGTGTTACAACATATTAATAATAGAAAAGTAAGTGCTATATTTTTTTATTAAATAGACTTTTTGTAATATAGTTTAATTAGAATATTTGCTGAGATATATTTGATCTAAATTACATAAAAATTGATTTTAGTTCTATTCATTGGATTTTGTGAATAATTTTTATATGATGAATTATTACTGAATTTTTATAATGATTTTTTTAATCACATAAATTATTTTTAAATTATTTTTTAAGAAAATAATAATAAAAATAAAAAATAAAATTATGTGCATATGATGTTTAAAAAAACCTCTTCATAAAAGTAAAAGATATGTTATTTACTATAATTGGTGCAAATTCGACAATCAACATAAGTTAAAAGTTAAAGAGAACTTATAACAAATAACTAACTATATCAAATTTTATTAATGTAAAAAAAAAAATTCAATTACAAATAGTTTTAAAATGTTAAATACCAAACAATGAATTTAGAAGGAAAATGAAAAAAATGATGGTTTAGTAATTGTAATTAACAAAAGAATAAAAAATTTCAATAGATGATAGTTATGTAATTTACAACTCTAAAAAAGTAAAAACGAAGTGCAAAAATCAATAAGTGAAGTTAAAATTAAAATCTATTAAGATCTAAGGGGATGTTTGGTTTAACTTTTTCAAGCAATTGTTAGAGATTTATTGTTAAAAAATTGATCAAAATGTATGTGCTAAATTCTTAAAATCAGCAACTGTAGATTATTAGGAGTCAATCAGCCGCTGATTCAAAAAACTCCAAATCCTAGCTTTTTTAAAAATAGCTTACTACAATTGTTTTGCTTTTACAAAATTAACCTTATTAAAAATATCAGCTCATTGCATGTTGAAATCTCATATAAATTTGCCTTGGAAGGCTAAATGGAACACAACTACCTTCATCCAGTTAATCTTGACCGTCAATTAGCATGAATAAAAAATTAATCTTATTTTTATTATTTTATTATTATTATTGTTTCTTTTTATTAGCAAAGAATTTGATAATAATACTGTAGAAAGTCTCACATATTTTAATGAATAAAATTTTATATTATTGCATAAAAATTAAATTAGTTTGTTAAAAGAGAAAAAAATTAAAAAATATTATTTTACACTTATTAAAAAATTATAAATTTAATACTATATTATTATTTAAAATCTATTATTATTATTATTATTATTTATTTGTATAAAATAAATAAATTATGTCTAGAATAGTCATTTTATATAATAACCGAAACAACTAACATATATTTTACCAAATACTATTATAAAATAGCTATCAACTATCGGCTAATAAAAACAGCTAAACCAAACATGTCTTAAATTTTTATCATCGGATGAGACAGAAATCACAAAACGTAACAAATTTTACCACCTAAGAGGTGCGACTATGAAGTTATAGGCACTAAATCGTCAAAAACATTCACAAATCCGTGATAATAAAAATGCTTAAATCATAGGATTTTTTTTTTTAACACATAGGATATTTATATGTACTGGTTTTTTCTTTCATGTGCAATGCACACAATTAAGGTATTTATCAGCTGTGCAATTCATTTTAGTTTTATAATAATAATAATAATAATAATAATAATAATAATAATATGCATTAATAAAAATTAATCTATATAAAATCTTAATAAAAATTAATATTAATATAAAATAATTTTATACAACTGTTCAAATATTTTTATTAGTAATAAAGTTAATCTTTATATATGAAAAAAACTATAATATAACTACAACATATAAATTTTAGCATTGTAATAGTAATAGTAATATTATTTTATCTAAAACATAACTAACCTAAATTTATTTATATGCAATAAATATTATTTGTAATAAAATAAATTAAAATCTTAAATTAAACAATACATTAGTTAAAATACATAAAAAAATAATTCAATAAAAAAATTCTTTCATACTATTTAAAAAAATATATTTTTCTAATTGATGAAAATTTGTTTTCAAATAAAGTTCTCCCTTCATGGAAGACTCTTTTCCTCTGATTGCAAGGATTAGGCTTAGATTAGAGTTTTGTTTAGTTTTTTCATGTCTCTTCCCATAGTGAATGCCAACTTTTATTCTATTTTTCTGTCTTTTACTATGACTTATTCTATTACTTCTCTTTATGATAATTTTAAGCTCATTGAGGATGGGGTTGAAGCAGTTGATCTTGGTGATGTAAGGGATGATGAACGTGATCAGGCCAATAAATTATCACTGGTTAGTAGAGTTCTACCGAAATGACCTTTGTTATTAATTGCGATTCGCAATGCTCTTTACCACTACTGTTTGGTGATTATAAAATGATTTTCAAATCACTGCTTTCGATTTTAATTTGTTTCGTATTCAATTTGCCCAAATAGCTGAAAAGCGAAAGGTGTTGTTTGATGGGCCTTGGCATTTTGATAAAGCTTTGATAATCTTTCAAGACATCCCTCCTAGAGCTCAGCCTATGACTTTAGCCTTAAGTATGTCTTTTTCCAGGTATAGATTTATAATGTGCTACGGGTTTCCTTTGACAAGGTTACTTCTAAAATTGGAAAGGTTGTTGAGATTGACAGGCGAGGTGATGGTTAATATGATAGGTTTGTACGTGTTCGAGTGGAAGTTGATACTTCTGTTCCTTTTAAGCAAGGTTCGATGGTTTTAGACAAAATTAGTTAGAGGGGGTGGGTTCAATTTAGATATGAAAGGCTCCTTAATTTCTGCTATAAATGTGGTCTTCCAGACCATACTAATGGGGACTTTGCCAGACTCAATCCTCAGAATTCTCAACAATCTTGGCTTTATGGTCCTCAACTAAGGGCTTCGCCTAGTTGACCTCATTTATTTAATCATAAATTCTCCACTTTTGCATCTACCTTGCAGAAAGATGATGTATGGTTTTTCGTAATCTTTTTCACCAATCTGATTCTAAAACAGATGAGGAGCCGATCAATGTTTTAAAAGCGGGGTCATTCTATGCCTATTTCTCTAAGCTCTTCTATGACTATTTATGAGCCACTTGCTGATGTGTCCTTAGATCCTCTCTCCTATGCACTTATATTACCAATTTTTGCTCCGTCGTCTCTAGTTGATTCATTAATGTCAGTTTCTATTGCTCAGATTTTTAGTTTTGCTTCAGTTTTGCTTTAGCCATTTGTTCACGCCTGACGGGACCAACTCGGCACTCTTTGGATCACTGATCATTTTTCCTTGTTATAGAAAAACAGAAGGTAGTGAGGGGAGTACTGAAAGAGTTTAGGGATGACATTAATGCACTTATAATCCTTCACTCAAGCAGGAGAAAAAAGGAGTCGCTACTCAGCATCACCTGAGAAATTATCCGTTTTAGGGACTTAGGCAAACTCGGATCCCTTACTTGAAACCACATTCGCCCATTGGATAAAGCATTGGGTTCAGATTTTGATGTTTGTAGGATTAAGCTCTTTTGTTTGATGCATTTCCATTCTGCCCGGATGTTGAGTATTGCCGGCCTTACTTTATGTACAATGCTTTCAAGAATTATGTACTATTATACATAAACTTCTACATGCAAATGTAGACAATATATACATACAAACACAAAAGATCTTGGTAAAATGATGCATGAATATGGGAATATGGTATAATGATGGAATGATGCATGTTCATGGTAATTACTAAATTAATGTACATATTATAGCACACATCTATCAAACATAGCATAGAATTATAAACATGAAAATTAAATAAGCATATAAACATGGTAAATCTACATGTTATGATAATATCATATAAGCATGGCATAATATATGATAAACATGAAAGCAAATCAATAAAATGCAAATAAAGCAATAAAAAGAAAAACGATTAACCCATGACATGGCAATCATGGCAAATTTATGATGGACATGTATATGCATGCTAAATAAGAACTATGAAAAATAAATATAAGCAATAAAAAGAAATAAATTAAAGTGAATTAAAGAGAAGAAA
>CATIWM010093470.1:0-11444 GCA_949671775.1 Mallotus repandus | reverse complement strand
AGAAAGAAAGAAGAAGAAGTTTGGTGATGCACGAGAAGAAGAAGAAAAAAAAGAAAGAAAGAAAGAAAGAAGAGAAAAAGAAGAAGAAGAAAAGGAAGAAGATGTCTAAGATGACACGTAGGCAGGCCATGTGGATGGTGTCAGTCCACATAGAGATTACGAGGATGACACGTAGGCGAATAACTGCCACATATGCTTATTCCATTACAATTACCGAGCTAGGTCTAACAGTTAAATTTTTAATATCTTTTAGTCCTTAAATATTACAAATTGAACTGTTAGGACTTAATTGTAAAAAGTACAGTACTTTCAGGTCTCGAAATGTTGTTATCCCATATTATAACACGTATATCATATATATACATTGAACATGCAAAATAGATGCATAAATCAGGAGTAATCGTGGACTTTTCCTAAAGCCTATTATAATGGACTTTTCCTAAAGCCTATTATAATGGACTTTTCCTAAAGCCTATTCTAATGGACTTTTCCTAAAGCCTATTCTAACTCTTAGAATAAGTTATAAATGGGCAAAGCCCAAAAAGCCTTCAAGCCATGAAACTCCATATCACCATCTCCATGGGCCTTGAATCTATGCCACCATAGGGTTGAATGACCACTATCTTGAATAGTTCAAGCTTTATGTCATAACTTTTGTTGTTTAAATACCATCTTTGGCAAACCAAGAAAAAATTACATCATAACTCTATATAATCTTTATCACCTAAAACACCCTGAGGAAATGGAGCACGTGGCCAAATTTCTTTATGCTTCAGCTATAGTACGCTTGATGTATGCTATATTGTGTACTAAGCCTAATATTATCGATATGGTTAGTGTGACTAGCAAGTTTCAATCCAATCCAGGTTTGGAACACTAGATAGTTGTCAAGGCAATCTTTAAGTACTTAAGAAGGACTAAGGATTTAGTCTTAACTTATAAAGGAGGTGATCTAGAAATAGATGGTTTCATGGACTCTAATTTTCAATCAGATGTGGATAATAAAAAATCTACCTCTGGCTTTGTTTTCATTTGTAATGGAGGTGATGTAAGCTAGAAATGTTCCAAACATAGTGTCATTACTGATTTCACTGCAGAAGCCAAGTATATAGCTACATCAAATGCTGCTAAAGAAGCTATTTGGATTAAGAAGTTCGTTACTAAACTAGGTGTTGTTCCTTCCATTAAGTCCTCAATTACTCTCTATTACGACAGCAATGGAGGCATTACATTGGCAAAGAAACTGAGGTCTTACCAAAAGTCCAAACACATAGAAAGGCATTTTCATCATATCAAGGAACATGTTAGAGAATGCAATATCATCGTGCAAAAGATAGCTTTAGATGATAATGTTGCTAATCCACTTACTAAAGCACTAACGCAACTACAGCTAGATCAACATCTTGAGAAGATGGGTCTAAGATGCTATAGTGATTGACTCTAGTACAAGTGGGAGATTATTAGTAGAGGTAGTATGCCCTAAAGGCCAATCAAATATTTTGATATTGTAAATTATACCAAATGGCATTAAAATAATGTTATTTTATCTAAAGTGTTTATTTAATTGAATATTTATCCATTAGCATCTTGTTAAATAAATTTGTTATCAAGAGTTGATAATATGAGCTAAGAATTTATTTAGTACATATGTTATAAAATGTTCATAGTCGGTAAATTATTATTTGGGTAATATTAATTAGACCAACACATATGTCTATTTTCCTTGATTAGTATATGATACTAATAGTGGGAGTTAGTGAGTCTCATACTACTTAATATGAGATATCAAAATAGACATGTGGATACTTATAAGATGGGTGGATTGAACAGTGATGTTAGATTAGTGATAGCATGGATATTCACTTATAGTCAACGATCACAATCTAGGTCATAATGGCGCATATAGTCCTTTGACCTGGGCAACACAGTTGTCCATATTTGAGTGGTTAAGGTTTATTACCACTTACATACTTGTGTTAATCACATATGGGTATATGGCATGCAATGGCTTTAGTTGGTTAAATGTAGGGGCGAGTGTTTGACCAAGATGGGATTTATTGCTTAGAGTGAACTAGGATAAGATCATATACTTCCTAAGCTTTTTCTTGATGAATAAGTTCATAGCTAGGACAAATATGACATAGTTTCAAAAAATTTTAGTGCTAGAAAAGTATTTCTAGTATTAGTAATGTTTTATCAAGAATTAGAACTTGAGATGAGGTCATATGATACAACTATTAAAGTTTGACTAAACAATAACTCTAGGTTGTATTGAGATATTCTAATGAAGGGATTTTAGCGCACAATAATTATGATAAAAGGGTTTATGTTAATCATTATATGCATTCTTTTCTGGGTAGTTATGATATAAAAGCTAAGGGTCGCTCACAACTTATGAGAATTAAATTTGTATAATTGGGATTTTAACATTAAGATTTGAAAGGAGTTTCAAATAATATCAAGTATTGATATTATTTTCTCGTTGCTAATTAGACATGAACCTAGTAAGTCACACCTAAAAGAGTCTTACCAAATCACCATCAATATTAATCTAATATTTAATTAAAATGTTTAATCAATTAATTTCGATTAATAAAATTGAATTTATGCTTTAAGCAATGATTCTAGCATATCATGAAATCTAATTCAACTAAGGGTTTATTTATTAATTTATACTTAATTAATATGAGATATTAATTAAGGTATTAAAATAATAATATATATGTTGTTTCTATTTGGACTTGGATTAATGGCCTAAGTAGTTTGGGCCTAAGCCCAAAAGATATTTGGACCAAAGATTAATCTAAAATTTTGAAAAAGCCCATGAATCTAATTTAGGCCCATTTGTTTGATGTATTAGGCTTGGGCCAAGTATTGGCCCAATTACCAAGCCCAAGTCCATAAAAGTGATGTAGACAAATTTGGCATGTTAGGCACATTAAATCTTTAACATGTAAATATTTGACTTTGCCATATAAATATTAGGTTACATATATTTATCACTTTGATAATTATGAGAGGATGAATGTAGACATTACACATGAGATGTATTTTTATAAACTTCTTTGTACACCAATGAGTTACTTATATAAATTATACACTTACTATGTCAAGTTGCATGCTTGTGATATCATGGATGATGTCATGAGGTGCTTGCTTTCTCTATATGTATAACATTTTCTATGTTTTTAATGGTTAGACACACCAAAAATTGAAACAATAACTTCTAAACACAAATCCAAAGTATTCTTGAAAAATATTAAGTTAGTGGAAGATTTATGAGGGTCAATTAAGAGAAGACTTACAATTAATCAAATCCAAGCAAGAAGGTAATTTGGTGGAGCTTTAATGTTTCAAGTTAGAGGCATTTCATTTGCACGGCTACAATATTTGATTTAAGAGTTGAACCTAAAGCACCTAAGCTTATAAATCATTATTATTGTGGTCTCTATCAAACTAGGAGTTTGCAAATTTTCTTAAACTTAGAGTTTCCTAGGTTGATTATTATATATGTTTCTTTGTAATTTAGCTATGTGTAACATGAAAAATTGATCATTAAGAATGGAATTCTTTATATCATGAAGGGTTATATGAGTAAAATTTTTAAAATTCTACCCTACATAGAATTTTGCTCACTATATATGTTTCTAATGTCTAAGTTACATAACTGATTCCATTAATTAAAGTCCTTGATCAATTCTTACATGTCATGTAAACATTAAATAAAATACAACTATTACACATTATCTTGCCATGAAAATAAGTAAAACATATTATCCAGGGCCAAGCATAATTGTGCTAAAAAAGCACATTGATGTGTCTAGTTTTGACTCCATAGAAATTAGATTTCAAGGATCAAGCACATCTCTGCCAAGAAACCTTATTTAGCAATTTTAAAGCATGTTAAGCCACAATACTTACAACCAACATCAAGTATAATAAAAACACTTGCAATTATTAACACATTTTGCATATAAATCTTTTTATTTAGGCTTTTATACCACTTGAAAGGATTGATTGTGTGCATCAAATTTTGAGTAAAAGCGTGGTGTGAGCGCAAATCTAGTCAAGGTCAATTTTAAAAAGTTTCTTTAGTATGCAACCCTTTAATGAAGGCAAGGATCCTAAATGATCCAAGATCACATCATATATGATTTACACAAATAAACATGCATGCATAATGGACAATATTCTACAAGGATTCACAAAAACCCAAAACCTATAGCAAGTCAAAAGACCTACATCTAAGATTTTAGTAACTCTTACAAACTCCTCATGTCGGCAGCACTTTTGACAAGCTTTTAATTATGGTATGTGCAAATCTACAAGCTCAAAGCTCCCCAAGTGTAAAGCCTTTAACTCAAAACACATGCGAAGCACCAGAATGACTTCAAGCCTAAATGGAGTTCTGCTTGCAAGTCTCTCACCAAATCACTTGCCATATCTCCTTCTAGGCTTGAATAGTGCAGGACTAGTTACCTCAAATGGATTGATGAAGGTAGTCTAGTAATTTTACAATACTTGCAAAATATAAACTATAAGGATGAAAGCTATGGGCTCATGTAAAGAAAAAAACTCTTGTGTTTCTCTCACTCACTAAACTTAAAAAGAAAGAAGAAGAAGACTCAACTCTTAAGAACTCTCTTTTATTTTCTTTTTTGTGTATGTTGAATATGGTGCATGTTGTTCTTATTATTTTTAAGAACATCCACTAACTAAGTTTATATTAGAGAGATCATTTTCATATGTAGAGCTTCTCCACTTGCTTAGGTTTAGTGTAAAATAAGCTAGTATCTTATGCATGTATAGATTACCTGTTAACGATAGCGGGTCCGACTTAGCACTCTTTGGATCATAGACCATTTTTCCTTATTATAGAAAAACATAGGGTAAAGAGGGGAGTACTAAAAGAGATTAGGGATGGCATAATTGCACTTATAACCCTTTACTCAAGCAGGAGAAACAGGAAGTCACACTCGGTATCACCTAAAAAAATTGTCTATTTTAGGGATTTAGGCAAACTCGGATCCCTCACTTGGAACCATATTCACCTATTGGATAAAATATTAGGTTCAGATGTTAATGTCAATAGGATTAGGCTCTTTTGTCCAAGGCATCTCCATACCACCCGAATGTTGAGCATAGCTAGCCTTACTTTATTATACAGTGCTTCTAAGAACTATATACTATTATACATCAACTTCTACATGCAGATGTAAACACAATATATACACAAGCACATAACAATATAATAAAATGATGCATGAATATGGTAAAATGTGTGAACATGGCAAAATGACATAATATTAGATGATGCATGATCATAATCAATGTTAAATGTCATGGCACGCATGGTATATACATGTTATAACAATAGCAGACAAGTATGCCATAGAACGATATAATCATAGTAAAATAACATAACATGGCATGCAACTTTGGCTAAGTCATGTAAAAATACAAATATGAAATAATAAAGTGAACAATTTATTTATGGCCTAATAATTATGGTAAAATCATGTTATGGAAAAATATAAGCATGCTAAGCAAGAAAATTAATTAAAAACAATAAAAACAATAAATTAAAAGAGAAAAGAGATGAGAATGGCTAACAAGTTTCACAAACATCCTCCATGATTGCTCCATATTTCGAATTTCAGGGCCATAAAACATTTTCTTTGAAAATAAATGTAAAATAACTTTAAAAATGAAAATAAAGAAAATGAAATTCTTAAAGATGAGTTTTGGTTTTAAAAAGAAATTAAAATGAACAATTCTGAGAATTTAAAATTAAAAAGAGTTTACAAAAGCATTAAAATAATTTTTGATTAATTATGTGAACCATTAATTCACAATATGAGTTTCCATCAAGTTACACCTCAAAATGTGAATTTTGTACCTTGGATGGATAGTTCCCATGTCATAAATTATTGAATACATAATTGAGTCATTTATTTGGAAAAACTAGAAAATAAAAGAAATTGTGATCCATATTCTTGTATTTGGATGATTTTTGTGATCAACAAAGAAAATAATAATAACATCACAAATAAAACACAAAAGGTGCTATATTTATTCAAAACAAAATGATTGAGAGGTGATTATAAATGAGGTATGAAATAAGAAAACAAGACATTTTTTATTATTGCCATGAAAATAAAATAAAAAATATTTATTCATAAAAAGAAAGAAATTTGATAAGAAAAATGTAGAGAAATAAGTGTAAAAAAAGAAGTTAATTTATCAAAAGAAATCAAGAGAATTCATTTATTAACTAATAAAACAACCAAAAGCAATGTGATTTATTTTTAGTGTAATTCTGGTTTATTTTTGGTATATGATGCCAAATAAAACACAAATAAAGCACAAGAAATAAAGATAAATTTATTTATATGATCTCATAATATAATAAGGGATAAGTACAATTTAGATCCATGTGCTTTTATCTTTTGGAAAAACCAGTCCTGCATTTTTTTGGCATTTAAGTCCTTGTGTTTCACATTGTTTTACATTTTAGTAACCTTCTAACTAACATCATCATTATTTTATGAGAAAACATTAATATAATATTAAATTTCAATGATAAATTTATTCTATATATAATTTACGATCAATCTAACTAATTGGTTATTGTTAAAAATATTATAAATTTATTTTGAAAGTCATTTCTTTTTATTCATATTTAAATTAAAAATACATCTAAATTTATTTTTTTTGTGAGTTTATTGTAGTTAGCTAAATGATATATTACTCGATATATGATTTTAACATTGAAAATGCATATTATTTTTACATTAAAGCATAAATTTTAAACAATATTTTTTATAAGGGTACTAAAGTGTAAAAAATGTGAAACACAGGGTACCTAAATGCCAAAAAAAACCATGTGATTGGTTTTGCCGAAAGGCAAAACCACAGGGATCAAAATTGCACTCCCATATAATAAAGCACAAATAATAACATAGAAAGAGACATATGATGATAAAATTACAAATTAAACGAATAAATAAAGAAGGAATAGGAGTATAGATTGCAAATAATAAGGTATAAAGTAAATAAAAGCATAAATAAGACATAAAACTGTAGAGAAATAAGGATTGAGTGTAGAGATTAAGATTATTGTAGCAATTGATAGAATATAACAATATATCATATAAATTGACAATTAAAATAGAAAAATAATAAGAAATGCTTATAAAATAAATAACAATAGTAATAAATGTTATTGAAAGTTAGTATGAATTAGAAGAAGTTAGTAACATGAGGTTGGGATCTTGAGATTAGTAATAATAGATATATAATGCAATGAATGATGCTATGCAAATGCATGCTCACACAAGCATTTAATGAATCCAAGGTTCATGCAAAGGATGATGTGTGATGCAAGGTGAGAAGCATACAAAGTGATGCAAATTCAGGAAGCATGCAAATATGCACCTAGAGAATCTAAAAATGAGCATATGCATGATAATGATATGCATAAAGGCACATGAATGCATGAAAATTGAAAAATGCAAGAGAAGTAGGGGGAGAAGCAGAGACTTAGAGTAATCATTATAATATAGCTTGAAAAAGAGTAGAAAAAGGTTATTGTTATTAAGAAAATAATATTAGATAGCAATTTGATCAAAATGTCATAAGAAACAAGACTCTACTTAAGCTAGAGATCTCAAATAGGGACAAATTGCGATTAAAAGCAAAACTAACTCACAAATTATCAACAAGACATGAAAAAACTCTAAATGTGCACAATTAAAGTAAAATATGTCAATTAAGACTCAAAAGACTCTAATAATTGAAGAAAAAACACATAAACAAGATAGTTGCACCAAAGATGATAACCACAAGCACTAAAAACACAAGATATGAAAATAAGGACTTATTATTCAACATAAAGCTCACAAAATGAAAAAAATATGATCTATAATAAAAAAAATCAAAATAGCTCATAAATAATAAATCCCTAAATTAGAACATAAATTGAACAAAAAATCTCATTATAAAAGCAAATCAACAATCAAAGCACATTAGAGTACAATAAAGTCAAACATAGACACAATAAACACTAAATAAGGCTTTAAACAAGTATCAACACCAAAATAATTCACAAATCACAAAAGAAATACCAACTAAATATTCAATTAGAAGTCATACAAACATTAAGAAATACAATCATAATCATCTATCGAAAGCAAGAACAAGGATCACAATTAAAAGCATTTAAAGAGGAGTTTTAAGAAATAATAAGAAAATCATTGTATAATCATTTAAAAATAGAAAAATAAGTTAAAATACTTCAATTACGTCATCCTAGGATCTTGGGAGAGGGTTAGAATCATGCTCAAGAAAGTATGAACCTTAAAAACCATCACTAGAGTCATTTGGGACAAAGATGGATGAACAACCGAAATAGCCAAATGTCTAACTGAATTTAAGGCCTCAATAGCCAATTTAAGAGACTTCAATAGCCAAATTTAAAGCATGAACAACCAATTTGGCTATTCATGGGCAATAGTCGGTTGTTCATCACTAAATAACCCCAGATTTGCTCTCTTTAGCTTTAAAACTCAAATTTCAAGCTATAAACCCCAGAAATGAGATGAGAATCAATGAATATGATGTTCTTGAAAGTGTTTAGCCTCAAAAATTAGGAAAGAACTCGCCAAAAAACAATAATTAATTGAAGATATTTGAGATTGAACTCAAAGGATAAAGTGTGTTTTTAGTGAGGATGTTGGTTTTGATATGTGAGGAATTGATTATAGGAGCATCTTTATGTATTTGGGTGTTTGATTTTGGTATTTCTAAAAGGAATTAATAAGAAAATAGAGATAAATTAGGTCTAGAGAATTTTTCCTAATTTCTAAGGCTTTTGTAGAGAGATCTTTTAAGGTTTTTGTGTTGGAACTTTTTTGGTCATGGAAGCGATAAAAGATTCTAAAAAAAGTCCCCTAAAGCTTTCCTCAAAGCTTCTATTTATAGGCATTTAAGGTTAGTGGCATTTAGTATAAATACTCTTGAATATTCAAGATTATTATGTCATAGTATTTCCCCTTCCTCTACAAGGTTGACACATGTCCTAGTATATTCTAAATTTGGAATATTTTAAACTTGGAAAGCACCCTTTTTGACAAGTGTCCCTTTTTGGATAAGGATGGGTGAGGCAGATAGTTGTGGGGCCCAGTTTGACTACAAGAGATCAAAATTTAACTTTTTGAAAAATGGGACCCATTGACATACTGGAATTTTGGAAGATAGTTTCAGACTAAAATTCAACTCTAAAAGCTTAGTTTGACCAATGAAAATTCATGTTGACCAGAGTTTGACTTTTGTTCTCAGGGCTTTCAGAGGTTAAATCGAAGCTTCAGGATTCAAAACTAGACTGAAAATCATAGAATACAAACTATAAACAGTCCTTACATAGGACTCTACTTATTGGTTTAGAAGACATAACTTGAGTAAACTTCTCTCTCATTATTCTTCTCAAACCTCTTTATTAATATAAATATGGTCTCATTAAGGTTTGATTGGGGTTTGGCTGGGTTGTGGAACGGTGTAATTGGTGATTGGGTAAGGTTTTAGTGGTTCAATTGCTTTTGAAATTGTTTGAATGTCAATTCTCTTCATCAAATTGATTATATGATGAGACTTTTAGCTTTTTCATCATTGGCTATCAGGGTTTCAGAAAATGGCTCCAACATTACCTGCGCTATCAGGGTTTCGAAAAATGGCTCCAACATTACCTGTTTACTTTTACTTTAAGTATATAGTAAGCAACCTCATGCATATAAAGATTGTCCACTAACTAAAGGTGCATGCTCATGATGCTCATGATAGGGTAGTTA
Organism: Mallotus repandus; assembly: GCA_949671775.1. Classification (NCBI taxonomy): domain Eukaryota; kingdom Viridiplantae; phylum Streptophyta; class Magnoliopsida; order Malpighiales; family Euphorbiaceae; genus Mallotus; species Mallotus repandus. The sequence continues at coordinate 1,599 of CATIWM010093470.1, read as the reverse complement.
TGCTTTACTTTTCTTTAGTTTTTATCTATGTTTGTTTGATTATTGCATTGCTACTTTTATTTTTGTTGCTCTTATCTTAATTTTGTGTTTTGTAGGTTCTTTTAGACTTAATTCATGCATGGAAGTGCATTTGGACACTTTGGAATAAAGAAAGGTGCAAGGAATGCCAAAGGAAGGATGAAAAGGAGTGTATCGACTCATCACCATAGGGATGACTCGAGACAGTAAGGAAGAGTGTCGACTTAGTAGAGTGGTGTCTAGTTGTCTCCACACCCTTTCATTGCACCCTTTCATATTCACATCCATTTGAAAAAGGCATGAGTTAGGATGTTTAGAGGCTTATAAATACATGAATTTGACTTGGTTTATATATGAAAAATACTCAATTTTTGTGGAGAAATAATTGGTATCAATTTTAGTTTTCTTGTTGAAAAAGAAATTGAAGTATTAAGTGAAAGACATAGCCAAAAGTTCAAGGAAGACGTCAAAAGGACTATTTAATATCAAGTGACTTCTTAAAGTGCATTAAAGAGTTCATAAACACAATCTTTTTCTCCTTTCTCTAACTAGTTGCTTGATGTTTAAAATACTTCCTTATTGTTTTTGACTTTGGAGACTATGTATTTTGGCTAAGTCCTTATCTATTAGAATTGCAATGATTAATTAATCTTATGAACTACATTTTTTTTCTATAATGAGTGAATGATTTAATTTTAATTGAGTTTTGGAATGTGTTATGCATGCTTGATCACCATATATAACTTGCTAATCAAATGTTCACAATGAGAGTTGGGGCATTTTGGTGGAAATCCAATTGAATTTACTTAAAGGATAGGAAAGTACTTAGAGACAAAAAATCCACTTTAGGGGCTTTAAGAATTGGCATGGAACTTAATGATTTTTTTTATCTCTGCAATTTCATAAGAGTGCTTGTAGACTCTAAATGAAAATACCCTTAATTGACAACGAGAGTTGCTTTTAAGGATTATTGGTCATATTCTCCAATCATTGCATGTATTTATGTGTTTGTTAACAAATATAGTTCTTAATTAATTGTAAATTTTAATTCTAATATACATTTTCTAAATTTGTTATTCATACATTTAGATTAATCAGAGTAATTTGTAATTCTTAGTAATTTTAAGATAGTTAGAACATTTCAACTTCTTTTTTATATTATTTTCCTATCCATCTAAGTATCTACTCGGCTAATATGAAATTGCTCCAAGGTTCCCTAGTGTTCGACTACCTACTTGCTCTATACTTAGTCTTAGAGACTAGGGTATTAAATTTGACCCACATCAAAATTTTGGCACTCTAAGCACCCAATTTCGGGATGACTAGAGCATGGATGCGACAGAGGACCCGATGATGAAAATAGACTGTGAAATTAGATTTATTAGTTTTAAACTAAATTGTAAATTATTTTTAGGAACTATTATTTTTATTTTAATTATTGTTGTTATTAATTTTTTTATATAAATTTTCAAAAAAAAAAAAAAAGGTGCCCATTCATCACCATTTTAATGGCCATCTTGCCTTTTTACTGTATTTACGGCTTTTTTTTTTAATGATTTTCCGACCGGAAATATAGATTTC
>CATIWM010093444.1:0-16747 GCA_949671775.1 Mallotus repandus | reverse complement strand
GAATTTACTAATAATTAACTAAAAATAGTAAATAATTCATAAAAATTATTTTAATACTATTCATCATTCAAAAACTGTCCAAAACATAATAATTAACAATAATTTCAACTAAAATATAAAAATTACTCATTTATACTAATTTTTCAAAAAATTCATTTTTCACCTAAACCTTTGAAAATTCATAATAAAAATTCTAGACATAATTTTAATAAACTTTCTTCACAAAACTTATTCAAAATAATTATTAGAATTTATTAAAAATATATTCAACCTGAGACCGGAGCGTTACTAGAACAGTAAGTCTGATCACCGGAAATAGTACAAACTTCAAGTTCAGAAAAATAAATAAAAATCATCAATAGGTAGATCATAACCTCTTTAACAAATATTCCTAAAGCACCAACACCTAATAAAATCATATTGAAGCTCAAACCAATGATTTTACTCAAGAACACATAATCTAAAAATCAATTTTTGAGTGGCTTACCGGAGTTAATTCCTTAAAAAAAATTAAGGAATTGAGTTTTCCAGAGGATGAGGAAGCTAAAGAACTCAAGCTTGCCGGCTGGGGACGCCGAAAAAGTCATTGGCCAAGAAAAATACAAACCGGCCCGAACCGAACAGAGAGAAGAAGACCGGCTAAGGTGGCTGGAGGTGGACGGCGAGGCGACGTACAGTGGATGCAGGTGGCATGGCATCGGTGGCAGGCTACTGGCTAGTCAGAAATGGCAAAGGAAGAAGAAAGAAAGAAAGAAGAAGGAAAATAAAAAAAGGAAAAAAAAGTTCGTGCTGCACTTTTTTTTTAAGCTGCTGTCCTTTTTGTCATTTTGTCCTTTTTTTTTAAAATAATAATAATAATAACTCACTAATATAAAAAATCAAATTTAGCTCTCTTAACCTTAAAATATACACAATAAAACAATTTTATTAAAATAGAATTAACACACTTTTATACGATAATAATTAAAATAATTATCATCACCAATTATTCAAATTTAATTTCACAAAATAATAATATTAATATTAATAAAATATTTATTAACACTGCAAATCTCAAAAATATATTTTTTATAATTTATAAAAATTCGGGTTATAACAATTAAAGTTATATATACATATATATTACAAAGATTAACATTTTATTATAAAGATTTTTACAATAATTATGTTTAATTTATTAACATTGGACTACTAATTTAACATGTAATTTAGAATAATGTCATTTTAATTATTAGAAGTAAAAAATATCACTCATCAATTAAATTATTTTAAATCACAAAAAATAAATATTTAATTAATAAATAGCATTTTAGAATATTATGATATAGTTTCTATTGAAAATTTTAAATTCACATTCAATAATAAAATTGTATTATTATATACTATTTTAATAGCTATGGTGTTGTTATTATTATTTATTATAATCTTTTCATAAAAATATAATAATTATATGGTATATTAGAGTGTATTATAAAAATTTTAATAAAAATTTCATAGTAAAAATTAATGATAAATAAAACTATAAAAAATCATTTAATTTAATAATAAAAATTATGAAATGGTTCATACTTTAATAGTTTAATTTGAATTATATTTTTATTTATTTATTAAATTGGAGAAAAATTGATCTCCGAACTGGAAATTTTAATCTTACAAACTGAACTGAACTTAAAATTTGGAACAATTTTGGAGCCTCAATTTTTAAATCTCTGATATTTTAGAACAATTTTGGAAAATTACATTCTCCAAACCAAACCGAACCGGGCTCACCCCTACCCACTCTCTCTTCCTCCTCTTCCCAACATTTGGTCTTTATATTGTGTGTTTTTGCTCTCTCTCAGGAGATGGCTTAGTGGCTTATTTATGAGTGCAAGTGGTACATATCTCTTTTTTATTAAAATGAACAAAAAAGAGTATAAAAATTCATTGTGAAAGTGAAGATTTAGCTAGATTAGCTAAATTCTAAAATTAATTTGTATTTTGAATAAAATTTAGATAAATTTTATTTTTGATTTTTTATAATTAATAAAAAATTATATAACTTTTACAATAAAAATATTATCCTTAAATCATCAATAACTAGAATTTTTTAAACACTGACTAGTTCAATTTAACTTGGACAGGAATAGAAAGACAATAAAAATGTTTAACAAATAATTAAACGTGATTTTGCATACATTATGTTTCAACATCAAGAGCTAGTTGATGTTTTGGCTTTGTTGTCTACATAGTTGGGGCTTTTGTCACATGCAACATCAATTATCTATTTCCTTAAGCTTAATATACCATTAGCTTCCAATGTTCTCTTCATGTGAACACTCAAATTTCTATGAGCAGGCATCAATCTAGAAATGTTAGGATCCAAATTATGATTATGTTTTGTGTGGACTGAACTAACTTGCAAAATACCATTATCTTGCAAAACAACATTTATTTTTGCAAGACAATTTATTCTTTTAGACTTTATCTTTGCATTCGTCTTCCTACTCTTATCACAACTAATTGTTTGATATTTACTACCACTCCTTCCTATAGATCATGTTGTTTTCGCAATAGCAAAACTCTTTATTTTGACATGGTCCCTATATGCCTTGTACAAATTGTCCATACTTGAAAAGAGCATTCCTAGAATAAAATCTATGTTCACATTAAAATTGTTCAATTCTTTTAAATTAGTATTTTGTGAATCTTGTATAATCTCTTCTTCTTCATCTCAAGGAGTTTGATCTTCATCGCTATCTAATTCTTGATTTATTAGGTTGTCATCTTTAGTTATACCAAATATTTATTCCATATATTTGTCTATATTTGGATTATTTACTCAAGTTTCATTCTTCATAATATTGGAGCATAAAGTAAGTTTTTTAAAAAAATTATTTTTTAGTAGAATTGTTGGAATAGAGAATAATGAGTATAAAAGTTTAAAAAAGTTATATAAAAAGATTGAACATGAAGAAATTTGTCAATAGGAATATTTATTCTAGTTTGCTTATGACCTTTATAAATATTTATTCTAATAAGCTCTGTAATAACCTTATTGCTTATTTTAATATTTTAATTTATTCCTATTTGTTAAAGAATGAAAATATTACTACGCACTTAGCCCATAATAAATTATAGTTAGCCTCTATAAAAATATGATCAATCTTCACCTGCCACCTTTTCTTTAGCATGAATTGAGTTAATCAAATGAAAGTGTGTAATTGCCCTAGAGGAGGGGTGAATAGGCTTTTGAATAATTAAAATAAAATTAAGAAGTTTAAGCAAGGATTAAGAAGAAATTAAGAGAATGGAAGATCAAACACAAGTTTTTAAGGAGTTTGATTCACAAATGAATCAACGTCTCTACCTAAATTATCCCCAAGTAAGGATTTTCAATCCCCACACTAATCTTATTCACAAAGATTAAGGTTATAAGAGTTCTAAGGATCAACTCTAAACCTTACAATAATGAGCTTTTAACTAAGGCTTAGCTTTAACCACAATCCCAAGTATTTTAATGGAGAAACACTTAAACCAATTCCTTTGGAAACAAACCTCACTTCCCTTCTAATCTATCCCAAGAATTAGATTAAGTAAAAGTCTCATTTCTAACACACAACCAACTCTCAAAGAGTTAATGAACACAAGAAAGTTAGATGAGAATTTTAATGCTCAATGAATGCTAAGGAGAAGAAATTGAATATCCAAAGTGTGTAACTTGTAAATGAGTCTCTAAAGCTTATTTTTATAGTTAAGCATCAAGAATATGGTTGTTGAAGCCATTAATGTCATCCTTAACCTCTTCAAGCTTCATTAAATGTATTTCAGCTTTTTTGTAGAAATATTGTCAGTCTTGGTCGTGATATGGTCAGTCCCGGTCAGGACGTTCAATTAAAATAGCCATTGGACCTGACAAGACTATTGCTTTTAAAAAGTATAGGTTAAGTCCTAGACGAGATATCACTAATGATTGATGTCTTAGGTGTCCTCTCGATAGTGACAGAGCCCGAGATGAGCACTGCCCAAAACTCTAGATGTTGCTTGCTTAGGTCTCGAGTGAGTCCATGTAGTCCCGGTCGGGATTGGTTTGTCCCGGGGGATATCTCAGTTGGGATGCGTGCTCAAAAGGAGCACTATAATTCAATTTTTGAACACAGAGGTCCCGAGTAATGTCTTGATCAGGGCCTCGTTCGGAATTAGTACTGTCTCAATGTTTGGTTTTTGAGCGATGAAGTCCAAAGTTGGATCCTGGTCATGACGGAGCTCATGAATGTTGTTAAGGATTCAATTGCTTTGTTTTTCTTCATGATTTTGCATCCCAAAGATATCCTAACTTATACACACTTGAATTAAACTCATTAGATACTCAAAATATGGTTTGTTAGGATCAAAACAAGGGTAATTGAGATTAATCATTATAAAAGGTCAATGGAATGCCTATTAATTCTACCACTACTTGAATTCAATAATTGAAGAATAGAATAATATATTAGGCTTTGCCTCGTGTTTTACTAAAAAAAAAAACAAATAGGAATGACTAACCTATTATTCCTACTTAGTTAAAGAATAACCTTCACAGATGAGGAAGGAGAGCAAAAAAATATTTATTCCTATTTTCTTTGTATACGGTATTATTTTATATTTTATTTATAGTAATACATATTTAAAAAAATTTGACAAAATTGTAGATAAAATTAAGGAAGTAAGAATATTTCACTAAAATTCTCAAAGATTTGTTTAATTGTTTATTTAATATATATACAAATAATTATATTTAGCATTAATTAATTTGTGCCAAAAAGATTTTTTCTTAAATTTATATAGATATATAAAATAAAAAATTTATTGCTCCTATTAATTAAAGAAATAAAATCTATATATGTCCAAATCTATAATATATGTAAATGTACAAGGGACACACAAATTTATAAAATACAAAAGTTGATTATTTTAGTAATTTATCAATTGAAATTAAATTAAATTAAATTAATTATAATTATATTTCCTATTTTAGTTAAGCTAACTTATAAAAGTTACATAAATTAGTAATTTATTGATTGAACTTATATTTAGTTAGTAAATTAGTAATTTATATTTCCTATTTTAGATAAATTAACTTCTATTTATTTAATATAAATGAATTAAATAGTATATTCAATTCTAATTTAAATAAAATTAGATTTCCTATTCTAATGAGATGAATATTTGTTTGGACTAATATAAACTAAATAATTAGGATTGTTATTGAAAAGAAAAAATAATGTTAAATTAATGTAACTAGGTGAAGAAAAAGAAGAAAATATAATGTTTAAAATGTTTAAAATACTAGAAAACTTCATTTATAGTAATGAATTTTATATAAGTTTACAAAAAATAATTAAAATTTATTTAACTAATTTTTAATCATTTAATGATTACGTATGATAATAATTTAAAACTTGTATCCAAATTTTTTTTAGAGGAGAAAAGTATTAAATTAAAATTTAAAAAGTGATACATTTTTACTAATATAAAAGAAATACTAATGTTAAAATTGCTAAGATAATGATAAAAAATTAATTTATAATGACAAGTTTTGTTAAAATTTCAATAAAAATAATTAGAATAAATAACTATTTTATTATCTAATGCTTCATTACAATTATAATTTAGCAATAATACATAGAAATGTTTTTTGAAAAATGTACTTAAATAAAAATATTTAAAAATGATGTATATTTACCAAAAATGAAAAATGTTAAATTAATTTACAATGATAAATTCTAATAAAATTTAATAAAAGTGCTAAAAATAATTCAATTAAAATTTTATTTTCTATTGACTAATTACCATTATAATTTAAAAATAATACATGAAATATTTTTAAAAGAGAGATATGTTACGGTTTAAAATTTTTTTAAAATAGCGCACAAAAATAAAAATTAATGTTAGAAATATTTAAAATACTACAAAAACTTGATTTATAGCAAGAAATTATATTTAAATTTATTTAAAATAATTAAAGTTAATTTAATTAACAAAGTCATAGAAGTCATAAATAATTATTAGCAAAAATCTGGTAAGAAAACAATTTAATGGTAATGAAATTTAATAATTATGAAAAACACTCATACAAAATCGCTTTAGATAAGGTAAATGCATATATAAAATATACGTTTTTCTATGACAAATCTAGACGAATAAGAAAATTAAAACTATCAATAGTGTGAAAATGTTTTTTATTTACATTGAAAGTCGGTGGTTGTTTACAAACATATATTAAACGCTAAATTTTAAAATTATTAAGGTTAAAATTTGATAAATGTCCCTTCTCATATTTCATTATTTACTTCTAAAAGCTTACATATCAAATCATTGATTTTTCCATTGTTTTTAAGAATTTTATAAAAGTTTAACCAAAATGAGTATTTTGTCTTGGAACTGCAGAGGTTTAGGATCCACCTTATCTGTTAAAGCTCTCAAAAAAACACATCCAAAGATCTAAACCCTCTCTCGTTTTCCTAATTAAAACCAAGCAAAAATCCTCTAACCTAGAGAAACTTCTAATCCGACTGAACTACACTCACAGTGTATACCAAAACCCAGAAGGAAGATCAGGCGGCCTAGCTTTATGGTGGAGGGATGGATGGGAGATTAATGTCTTTAAGAAAACGCACACTACATATGTCACACCCGTACCCCAATTTTAAGTACATTTATATTCATTATACATTGCATTTACATACATGTTGATAGAATTTAAGTATAAGCTAATAATTGTAGTCAAGTTAGTGTATCAGATTAACTGTGATTTGTACTCGATCAAAAAGTGAGAATTTGAGAATTTTGATGTCACTCAAAATGAGTAAAATTTTGAGAATAAAAGGAATTTGGAACAAAAATGAAGTAAAGGATGAAAATTAAAAATTTTAGAATGATTTGGACTCAATTGCAACAAATAGTCGTGCTAAAATGCATAATTGAAAGCTCGAGGTTTTATAGGTTACAAAGTCATTTCATTAAGGGCTTTAGTGAATATTTTACAACAAATCTATCTAAATTAGGTCTGGATTATTCTTTAAAGTCGTGTCTTAGGGAGGAGACTTCATTGTTAAGGAAAAGAGAGAAGAAAAGAAAAGAAAAGGAGAGGAAAAGAGAGAGACAGCTAAAGAGAGTTAAGAATTCTTCAAGTGAAGCTGATTTTTACAATATAATTTTGGAAGATTAAAGCCATTTCAGGCCATCAATTATCATCCTTAAAGGCTGTATTGATCTAATTGTTAAGTAATTTACTTGTTTTTGTTGATTTGGATTAAGGTTCATAATATGCAGAATTCGAGTTTTAGAGGTCTAGTTTAACAGTCTCAGTGTTTCAATCATAACTTGAGATAGAGAGCTCAAAATTGAGTTTTATTTGATGATTTGGAAAATTGGAATAGTTATCTAAAAATGTTTCTCTTTGAGCTTGACCTGGTTCAGTCTATAAGTTGGTTCGAAATTGAGAAACATTTTAATGCTCATTCTATTTGTGCATGTTGACCTAGTTGTGTTCAGGTGCTTATATCTCACTCTATAGTTGTCTAAATTAAGTGAAACTTTTAAATAATATTATAGACATATATATCTAAGACTTCCTTTTCTATAAGTCCCAGAAATTTTTCAAAGTTAGCTTATAAACCAGGTTTACAGAGTTCATGAATTAAGAACTAGTCTCGGTATTTCTTGTATATCTTGAACTAGAAAACTCCAAATTAAGTTTTGTTTTATTCTGGGAAAACTTGAAAGATTTATCTAAAAATTTTTAGTTTTCAATTGGAGCTGATTCCATCTATAACATGTTCAATCAAGGTCATACTTTTAGTTGCTCTGTCTGCCAGGATTATTGAAGCTGATTATGTTGAGCTATCCTTAAGCCCTTTAATAGTTGAGAAATTGAAGTAAAATTTTATTTAAGATACTAGACATATATATCTGAGTCTGGTTAAAATTTGAGGTTAAAATTCCTTTTCTACAGGTCATGGTGATTTTTCTAATTTAGGCCTGAAAACAGTTATTTTAGAGTCAATGAAGTTGATTTGTAGAATTAAGCTTAATTGCATTTTATGCATATCATTTGGGTGATTCATGGTTAGAGTAGCATGTGGGATTATTATATTAATGATTTATAAATAAAATTGTATTTGTTAGGTGCTGGAAAAGGAAAGGAAAGTGCTGGAGTGAATTAAGCAAAATGGTGTCTTGGTTGTGTTTGTTTTGGAAGTTATAACAGCAATAAAAAGATATTTTAAGGGATTGAACATCTACTCACCAATACAACTTATAAACACACAACCCGGTTCACCGAATTTGTTTAATGTGCACTTGCACCTACACCTGCACATTACTTGCCTTTTCCAACACCTAAAATATACAATTTCATTTATAAATCATTAATATAATAATCTCACATAGTACTCTAACCATGCAGCCCCCAATTGATATGCATAAAATGCAATTAAGCTTAATTCTACAAATCAGCTTCATTGACTCCAAAATAACTGTTTTTAGGCCTAAATTAGAAAAATCACCATGACCTGTAGAAAATGAATTTTAACCTAAAATTTTAAAAAGACTTAGATATATATGTCTAGTATATTAAATAAAAATTTTACTTCAATTTCTCAACTATTAGAGAGCTTAAGGATAGCTCAACATAATCAGCTTCAATAATCCTGGCAGACAGAGAAACTAAAAGTATGACCTCAATTGACCATATTACAGATGGAATCAGCTCAAATTTAAAACTAAAAAGTCTTAGATAAATATTTCAAGTTTTCCTAGAATAAAAAAAAACTTAATTTGGAGTTTCCTACTTCAAGATATACCAACAATACTGAGACTAGTTCTTAATTCATGAACTCTATAAACCTGGTTTACAAGCTAACTTTAAAAAATTTCTGGGACTTATAGAAAAGGAATTTTCAGCTGAAATTTGAATAAATATTTTATATATATGTATATAATATTATGTAAAAGTTTCACATAATTTAGACAACTATAGAGTGATATATAAGCACCTGAACACAACCAGGTCAACATGCACAAATAGAATGAGTATTAAAATGTTTCTCAATTTCGAACAAACTAATAGACTGAATCAGGTCAAGCTCAAAAATAAAAATTTTTAGATAACTTTTCCAAGTTTCCAAATCATCAAATAAAAATCAATTTTCAGCTCTCTAGCTCAAGTTATGAATGAAACACTGAGACTATTAAACCAGACCTCTAAAACCCGAATTCTGCATGTTATGAATCCTAATCCAAACCAACCAAAACAAGTAAATTACTTACCAATTGGATCAATATAGACTTTAAGGATGATAATTGATGGCCTGAAATAACTTTAATCTTTCAAAATTTGCTCACAAAAATCAGCTCCACTTAAAGAATTCTGAATTTCCCTGGCTTTCTCTCTTTCTTTCTAAGTTTTTCTTTTCTCTTCCTTAACAACTAAGGCTGTTCTCTCTAAAGCCATGACTTTAAGAAGAATCCATATAATTAGATATATTAAAGGTGAAATATTCATTTTAAGCGTTAATGAAATAGTTTTCTTATCTATTAAACCTCAAGCTTTCAATTATGCATTTTAGCACATCTATTTGTTTCAATTGAGTTCAAATCATCTTAAACTTTTTAAATCTCACTCTTTATTTTATTTTTAATCCTAATCCCTTTTATTCTCATAATTTTACTCATTTTGAGTTACACAAAAATTCAAAAATTCTCGCTCTTCGATCGAGCACAAGTCACGGCTTAACCCAATACACTAGTCTAACCATGTATACTAAAATTAGTAATAGTAATAAAAAAATAATATTAACGTCAATATCAATAATAATTATAATAGTAAAGATAATAATAGTAACAATAAAATATTAATAATATCAATATCAATAATAATAATTATTATATAATAATATTAATATTAATAACCACACAAATTTGGGTTATTACAGAATCAGATCAAGCTCAAAGAGGAAAAGTTTTAGATAACTCTTCAAGGTTTCTAGATCATTAAATAACACTTGATTTAGAGTTTCTAGCTCAAGATATGATCGAATTACAAAGACTAAAAAAAAATCAGGCACTTAGAACTTGAATTCTGCATCTTACAAAACCTAACTTAAATCAACCAAAACTCTTAAAATACTTACCAAATGAATTACTAGAGCCTTAGAGATGACGATTACAGCCTTAAAAAGTGATTTGGATCATCAGATTTCACTTGATTTAATTGAGTTCCTTCCTCTATAATTATATCTATAAATACTAACTTATACTTACATTCAATCAATATATTGTACGTAAATATAATACATAATGAATGCAAATATACTTAAAATTGGTGTACGGGTGTGACATCTAACATATCTATTATAGGCCTCCCCCTAGCTTTGACAATATAACCATCAAAAGTCTCACTAACATTATTATCAACCATGTCACATTTTGGGAGTTTACTAATGTAAGACTTACAAAATTTGTTGGGATCTCTATCTGGGAAATTTAAGTAAGCAACCTTACACTCCATTTTCAAGTCTTCTAGGGTTGAATTCATAGCAGCTTCATGTGTGCATCTAACTGCTCTCCAAAATAGGTTCTTCAGAACCTGCCCCTTATATTCTTTCTTCCAATTGCAATACACATGTCTAGCACAATTCTTGTGCTCGGCAAATGAAGACAGAGTTTTAATTGCACTGATTAGTCCCTATCATGAAAAAAATATATATGTTATTTTAATGCATAAAATAATCTAATTATTTAAATACATAAAGGTAAATAATCTACACCTTTTGTTGGTCACTAACAAAAGTCCAACCAAGTCCATCTGTAATATGAAGCTCTTCCAAAACAAGTTGTAAAAACCAAGTCCAAGTGGCTTCATTCTCACCATCCACAACAGCCCCAAAAATGGGAAAAATCTAATTATCAGCATCCTTTGCAACATTTGTCAGCAGTGCTCCACCTAAAAATGTTTTCAAGAAACACCCATTAAACCTTATAATGGGTCTGCATCCTTTCAGAAACCCTTTCCTCAAAGCATTGAAACCAATAAAAAAAGCCTTAAACAGTGACCCTTCCTCTAACAAAAACTCAAACCTGCCTTCTTTGTCAACTCTTATCAACTCAGCTTTATAAGACCTGAGCCTTGCACAATGATCAAATATGGACCCCCTCAACATCTCTAATGCCTTCCACTTAGCTCTATAACACTTCAATTTACTCATTTCTACACACCACTTCTCAAGCAAATCATCCCTTAAGTCCTTCACACTCCAATTTGGATTCCTCCTAAATCTATGAACATATTGCTTTGCAATCCATGCTGAAGTGGCTTGTTTATTCTTCATGAACCTCGAGTAAGTATGGTTAGGCATATACTTCTTAATTGCAAAGGTCTTTTCTGCTTCCATAAAGCTGCCGTATAGTTTCCAATTACATCCTTCTTGACAATGTACTTCAATTTATTTTTTGCTGCTTCGAGTGAAATATACATTCTTCCCATTTAAAATTGCCCACTTATGAACTGCATCTTTACATTGATGTCCATTTTCTAACCTCATGCCTAGAACAAATTCTAATGATTTGTGATCACACTTCGAATCATATGCCACCTTCTTCATCCTCCTTCTATCACCCTCATCCATTTCATTATCTTCATTACTGCAAACTGAGTTCACATCACCATCAGAGTCCTCATACTCACTATGAAAACTATCGTCATCCTCATTAGTAGCACCAGTTGCAGATGCACTTGTTTATTTCACAACACCCCGCACTCCTATTGATCTAGTTATATTATCACAAACTTCATCAACAACCACATAATTCCTATATTTCACCTTGCTTTTTCTAGCTTAAATGTATTCTTCGTCATCCAATAGTTCATTATCTTCAAGATCATCGTCTGTGTCACTTTGCTTCACAGGTAAATAATCAGGATCCACATCATCCTCTTCATCCACAACAACTTCATGTGTAACATTTTCTTCCATATGCACTTGTACATCAACAACATTTGCATCTTCACACTCTAATTCAGGACCATCTGTTATGTCAACCTCATCATGGTTACTGGCCTGTGTTCTATTACTGTCCTGTGTCAATCTCACCCCTTGTATATAAACCTGAATCACCCTATTTTCAACATCTGAATATTGCAACATCTCCATAACCTCGACATCACTCTTAATATCTTTTAGAGCTTTTTTCATACCCATACTAGGGATTCAATAACACATTCTGTCAGCTTTCAATCCCAATAATTGTTCAACCTCATCTATTAAGTCAAAAAACCCAAACTTGTCGGCATATATGTCATGTTTTGCTGTGATTTGCCCACCCACATATATAACAACACCATCCAATAATTTAAATCTTCCACCATGATTAAAATATATTAAGAAATTGGAGTCCATTCTACATATATGAAAAAAAAATCATGAAAATATTATTTTTAGCACATGATTTTTAATTTCCTCGTATTTCAATAAAACCAATTTTTTTTAAAGAAATTTTTGCACACAATACTAAATTCTAAAGATTTTTTTTTATAAAACCCTAATACCCAAAACGTATATTTTAATATTAGCCACAAATTAAAGACAAATTAGAGACAAAGATGGACCACAATATCTTCTTTACAACCCAGACACAAAGAAATAAAAAAAATTAGAGACAAAATGGAAAAAAAAGTTGATAAACTTACTTTACAAATCAAGACAAAGATGGACTACAATGTCTTCTTCCATAGGGACCACAATAAAGCTTTTCACATTAATGTCATTTTCACCATCCATAGGGACCACACAGATTATAGTAATTGTTTAGCAAACGAGTGGGGTTTGAGAATGGCGAGAGAATGGAAAATTAGGGTTCTATTCTGTTTAGAAAGGAAAGGCACCATTTTATTATTTTGTTAGTCAAGGCTTGGAAAAAAAATGGTGCATTTTTTTAGGTTGTTTACACAAAATGCACCGTTTTTAGCTTAATCCTACGTGGATCCTAAGTGTTGTGGGAAATTAACTTCGACTGCCACATCAGATGTTATTCACCTGAAAGTTGCTCGGTGAATCGAATTGCAAAATTAAAAAAGTTGGTGAATGACATTGCTAAAAAAAAAGATATGTCTAATTTGCAAAAACCGCGAAAGGTCGTGAATTTTCTTGTAATTTGCCCTTAAATATAATACATGTAGACAAGATATTTCCTTAAAAAAATAATAAACAGCACAAGAGAAAATAAATTATTAGATTTGTAATCTTATTGTTCCACTGATAAATTGATTATGGGAACTTTCCTACGTACCAAATAATGTTTGCCATGGCAATTTGCTTATCATGGTATTTGCTTTTAACATCACTATGAAATGCATGGTTTTAGACTTTTTCTTGAGGGTAGAATATATTTATAAAACGTAGTCTGGACATGGATATGAGAAACGAGAATATTGATAAAAAAGGGCATGTAATTGAAGTATTTACCTTCTAAACTAAAGTATCTAAACAACATGGATACGAAGAAATGGAAACCTTTTAAACTGAAGTATCTAAATAACATGAATACAAAGAAATGAAAATATAGATACGCGGAAACACATACTAATGAAAGTATCCGCATATGCCAATTTATTTATATATATATAACTCAAACTCGAATTTTATTATAGCGCTACAGTGCATTTTTGGGGCTCTGATTTTGCTTTATTTACATTAATTGCCACTACATCTAAACTCAAACCCTGATTTACTAGAGTGCTACAGTGTAATAATGGCGATAGAATTCCATGCTTATTTACATCAATTGCCACTGTCTTAAAATTAAATATAATTCCATGCTTATTTACATCAATTGCCACCGTCTTAAAATTAAAAAAAAGGAACGGTTTTGAAGGGACTTGTAATCAGCATTAAATGTTGATTTAGGCTCTGCATGTATATTTGTCAATTAATATTTAGGCTGGATAGTGTGTAGATTTTCTTTGACTGATAATTGTGATTTTTTTAATATTATTTTGGTTCGGTGGCCCTTGCTTAGTGTCACTTTGAGCTTATGTGTCATGTTTACATTGGTCGGTTTTGGAGGTATCCTGTATATGTATCATTGCTTTTATTGAGAACAGAAAAGTTGCTTCTTCATTTTATGTTCTATTTCTTTTCTTCACTAGCTACCATGAACAATTTAAATTTCTTTTTTCTTCTCGCCTATGCATTTTTAGCAGATAATAAGTTTCAAGAAAAAGTGTTCCCTCAGCCTCTCTTTCCTAGGGTTCGAGTGGTTCTGTTAGTGTTCAGTACAATGAGCCTTTCAACCTAGCAAAACAAGTGGGTATAATAAGCATCCTTACTTGGAATTGCCAAGGTATTGGCAATAAAACAACGAACAGATTTCTCAAAGACCTCATAAGAAACTACAAACCTGATCTGGTTTTTCTTATCGAAACTAAGATTGACCGACATCTTCTGGAAATGCTAAGGAAATCTTGCCATTTCGATAAAAGAGAATACGTCGACCTGGAGGGAAGACCGGGTGGCCTTGAAGTTTGGTGGAAATTAGACTAAAAGATCCATATCTCAGCCAAAGACAAACACTTCATAGATTTGAAAGTTCAAATAGATGAGGCAGATAGTGACTGGTTTTTCACGGGCTTCTATGGAGCTTCGGAGAAGCAAGAAAACCCTAGAGTTCTAATGGAGATCAAGCATCTCACCCAAGGAAGACAAGATCCCTGGCTCATCACTAGGGATTTTAATATGTACTGAGACCTATATGACAAACAAGGCAGAGCGACATTTAACTGGACCCAGGGTTCTCTGCTAACGAATTTCATGGAATAGAGCAACCTCATAGAACTTCAGTTTAAAAGTAACTGATACACTTAGCATAATCGACAAGCTAGAAATGCTAAAATCATGGCTCGTCTGGATCGAGCCCTAATTAACTCGGAATGGAGCAATTTCTTTGAGAATGCTTTTATTATTCACGAAGGATTTGGTACTTCAGACTATAGGCCCCTAATCATTAGACTTGCTTGGAATAGAGCCAGAGCCAAACGGGGGTTTAAATATGAAAGCAGAATGAACAAGGATGGTCGTTGCAAAGATTTAGTCAGATTGGTATGGGAAAGAGATAAGAATACGAGGAACAAGAGGAACATGTTACTCAAACTACAAGACTGTGCAGATTCATTGGGATAGTGGAGTTGAAATAACCATGGGAATATGAAACAGAAGATTGAGGTTGTGAATAAAAAAATTAACACTCTATAAAAAGGTGATCTTAATGCAGATGTTAAACTCGACCAACTAAAGAATCACCTCAATGAGCTTTAGAGCGAGGAAGAGATGTACTGGACTCAAAGGTCTCGTATTGATTGGCTCAAAGGAGGAGACAAGAACACTAAGTTCTTTCATATGTCTACAGTTCAGAGGAGAACCAAAAATTGTATTGTTAGAATCCTAGATGACAATGGAAACTGGCAAACTACGGAGGACAATATTAACAAAGTGATAAATGGCTTCTATAGTAAATTGTACCAAGTCAAACTAACTTCAGTGGATCAGGTAATAATTAATGTTATTTCATGCTTGGTGACTGAAAATATTAATCAATCTCTCTTATCTCCAATCACAGAACTAGAGGTTCATAGGGCAGTGCATCAATTGGGTTACCTCAAAGCCCCGAGACTTGATGGATTCCCAAGGACCTTTTTCCAACACCATTAGGACACCATTAAGATCACAGAGATAGTTAAACGGTTCTTTGCAACTTGCTATTTGAATTTGAATTTAAACAAGACATTGATAACCCTTATGCCTAAAGCCCATTCTCCGGAAAGTGTCTCAGAATTCAGGCCAATAAGTTGCTGTAACTTCAACAGGGTTAGTCGGAGTTTTGTAGAGCAGGTACTATTAAGATTGAGGTTTAATCAGCACTGGGTTAATTTGATCATGACTTGCATATCGACAGTGAAGTATGTAGTGGTGATCAATGGAGTTGAACAAGAATTCTTTAGCCCTGGAAGGGGGCTCAGAATGGGCAATCCCCTCTCACTATACATTTTCATAATGGTGACAGATGTATTATCAAGACTGCTAAACAATCAAGTAAGTGAAAGGGCCATCTGTAAATTAGTCAAAAATATGAAGCAATAACACACGTTCAATTCATTGATAACACCATACTTTTCGGGAAAGCAAGCATCAACGAAGCTAGAAACCTGATGACAACCCTCTAAACCTACTGCAATGCCTCAGGCCAAAAGATCAATCTCTGAAAATCTGGTATATTTTTCAATTCCACCACTTCTTTCAATCTTAGAAGCAAAATCACAACCTTGATGTATGTAGAAGAGTTTGCAGCAATTGCTAAGTATTTGGGAGTCTTAGCCGATTGGGGCAAATAAAAAAGTGATATGTGTAATTACTTGATTGAGAGAATCATCCAAAGAATTCAGGGGTAGAAAGCCAAGTACCTCTCACAAGTGAGAAGGGATGTACTTGTGAAGGCAGTTCTTCAAGCCACCCCAACTTACTTGATGATGCTTTTCAAAATCCCTGAGACAGTCATAA
Organism: Mallotus repandus; assembly: GCA_949671775.1. Taxonomy (NCBI): domain Eukaryota; kingdom Viridiplantae; phylum Streptophyta; class Magnoliopsida; order Malpighiales; family Euphorbiaceae; genus Mallotus; species Mallotus repandus. Next base: position 176 of record CATIWM010093444.1, on the reverse strand, counting down.
GAAAAATAAAATAATTAATTAGCAAGTTTTGGCGGTCCCAAACAGAATACAAAAGACTGATCCATTAGGTTGCGTGGGAAAAAATTATAAGAAACAAGTTGAAGGGTAGACTAGGATTTAGAGACAACAAGGTATTCCTAGCTAAGCAGTGCTGGAGACTCATCACCAATCCTTAC
>CATIWM010093425.1:0-11141 GCA_949671775.1 Mallotus repandus | reverse complement strand
ACCCTCAACACCGTCCACGCAGTTCCACAAGTAACCACACAACCTCCCACCATCCCCCAATTCCAACCCCCAACATCAGCATCAACATCCTGCTCAACCATTACCCACAACAACGAAGTCCACATCCTCTGTGCGGCTCCTTCTTCCCTGTCCACGGCAAAACCAAATCAAGCAGGATATAACAACGATGGAAAATCCTCAGCGATTGCAGCAGCATCACCTATCGATCTCAACGAAGCAATTTCCATCATCCAGAATATGCTCCACAGCGCGCCCGCCAGCGAGACCGCGGCAATTTTGCCTCCCACTACGGATACAGATGGCGCAGCGAGTGCCGGAATTGCGATCAATCCGGATGGATCGGTTGTGACGAGTGCCAGCACTGCGATTCCGACGACGTTGACGACCACCACGGCGGCGACGACGAGTAGTGCGGTTGGGAGTGATGTAGCTAGTCGTACTATGACGACTTCGGCGGTTCCGACTTCTTCGAATGTTGCTGCTGCTGATGTGTGGAGGGAGAAGGAGGCGTTGTGGCAGATTTTGGGTCTGGGGGCTGTTTTTGTGTTGCTTTGATCATGCCGAGGGAAGATGGAGCTGTCGGTTAGATCGTTTGTGAGTGGAGGTGGAGAGAGTATCGGATCCGGTTGGTTTTTTTTCCGCAGCGACGTGGTGGCCATTTCTGTGCATTGCGGTTACTACTCGTCTAGCTACTCGTCAGTATTCAACATCATCATCATCAACATCGTGTGCGCATTCTTTTCCAAGACGTAAACGGTAATCAAATCATCTTATCCAACCTTTTCAGAAACCCACCAACCTTCTTTTCAACTCTCCCAGCCGCCCCATCTAGTTTAGACTTATCACTTGTCTTTCCTCCCGCCGGTCGACCTTGCAAAGCCTCCTGCTCTGTAGGTCGGTATGCTTGAGAATGAACATCGCCTGTGTAAGCTCCATACTGGTTCGTTTGTGGTGCAGCTTGTTGCGCACTGTAGTTGTAGCCACTGTAACCAGCAATTTGAGCACCTTGTTGTTGGATGGTCTGATGATGTGATTGACCATATTGGCCCGGTTGGTATGATTGTTGCTGCTGCTGTGTTGACGATTGTGAGGGTGGCGGCGGCGGGAAGCCAGGGGATTGAAGAGGCGTATGGAGACCGTATGCTGGTGGTGCAGATGGTGTTGGTGGTTGGTAGCCTTGTTGCTGTTGTTGCTGTTGAGGATAGCCAGAGTATTGAGATTGTATTGGACCAAAAGATTGTTGCTGGGGAGGTGGAGATGTAGGCTGCGGTGTGTTTTGCGAAGAAGGTGGTCCGGAGAATGACAATGTGCTATTTTGTCGATATGGTGCAGGCCCACCGGGCGGTGGCGGCAGCATGCCCCCTTGTGGAGGACCTGGAAAGCTACCATAAGACGATTGTCTGCTTGATTGGGGCATGAAAGCCTGATTCGGATTGAAACCACCGTATTGTGATGAGTTATCATACTTCGCCGTCGAGGTGAGGCCAGTTCCTGTTCCATCGTCAGGAGGAGGTGGAGTCTTCTCACGATGAGCGATAGGCTCAGGCGCTGCAGGCGCTGCAGGATTATAAGCCGCTGGTGCAGCTGTCTGAGGTGAGGTGGCACTACCAGTGGTCGCCGGAGTTGGTGGACCTGGAAAGCTGTGATTAGATGTGGTGCTCTCTGCACGCGGAGGGAAGTGACTGGAGATTGCCGTCTTTTCGAGCTGTTGAACAACCGGACTCATGGAATCTCGGTGCTCAGCAAGAGGTGTCTTGTTTGCAGGAGCGTCTTTAATGTCGAGCTTATCTGCCGACAACACAGTCTGCAGATGGCCAAGAAGAGTTGCAGCATCTTTTTCTGTCCACAAATACACATCCAGCTCGTGGATCTTGTACAAGTATTTCTGTTCGTTCTTTTCGTTATAGGCGGGCAGATGCCATTGTGAATGACCTTGAGTGGACGCGGCAGGTACTTTGAACGTAAACAAAGTCGGCTGCTTGTATGAGTATTGCACAGAAGCAGAAGCTGGACCTAGATACCCCGAGAAAGCGTCTTGGTCAGGTGTGCCGGCATGATTTGCTATCTCCAGCTTGGCATCATTGGATGTGGTGTTATGATAGATGTAGACATAACTCCCTCTTGAGAAGCGGTGATGAACCGGTTTGGCAGAAGGCTCGCTGAAGTAGTAATGAACATCGGCGAAACTGTAAGCGTCCCATGTCAGTTGGCCTTCAGCTAAAGCCATACATCAGCGGACAAATCGTACAGTGTGGTCAACAAATTCTCTCCCGGCACGGCTGGCATCTTTCAAGCAATCCTGTTCCTCCTACGAGGCTGTAGCCTATTCTCTTGCGCGTAGAAAGTAAGGATCTCAATGTACGCCTTGTAAGACTCGATCAAGGCGCGGAGGTACTGTGTCGCGAGAAGGTAGGCAGCAGTTTCGAGGCAGAGGAGACCGAGAGACTTGACGACGAAGCTGGAGAGGAGGAGAAGAACAGATGACATTCGATTGAAGCTACAGAGTGAGTAAGGTCAGGTATATATTTGGCAGCGGAGGACATGGCATTCGTATGTCCTACAGCAAAACGTGGTGGAGAGCACCATGAGGTGACGCTGGGCGGCGGTTAAATGAACCAATCAGAATATTGTATTCGATTACTTAATCGTTCGCCCAAAGGGGAAGGACGCGGCCAGCTTTTTCGAAGCACACGACTTCACGGAGTCCATCTCCATTGACCACATCGCTCTACGCCCATTCGATCCATTCGTTACATCCAACTTGCCACACAAAACCCCAGAGCTACGTACTTCGCGAATTTCGACTTCTGGATCCTGCTTCAAACACCACACACGACCATCCGGCCCTTGTGGCCACCCTTCTCCCGGCAATATGTCCCTAGTCAATCTCGCCCACGTCTGCTCGCATCTTCAAAACGCCTCACTTGCAAGACTGGGATTAACGTCAATACCGTACACTCAACTACACCTGTCGCTCTCGTTATTGCTTCACAAGCAAGGCTTCATTTCACAACTCAAGATCGGCGGACCTTCACCTCCAGCATCATGTTTCCCAATCGGCCTGCGGAACAACGACATTATTAGTGCGCAGCCGCATAGTGACCGAAACCCAAAGAGCGCGGAGGCTGCACTTACGGAGATGGTAATGAACGGCAGGAGAGCGTATGAACTGCAGGCGATGGGATACGCGCAGGAGGACATTGAGTTTGCCGAGGAGAGAAATCAGCTCAGCAAGGAGCAACTCGAGAAAGATGGATGGGACATGCATGCTGTTGAATTCCTGGTTACCCATGGAGCAAAGTCAAGAGAACGGCTGGAAGCGGATGGACATGACGCGGCTTCAATAGCCTTTCTCTCCAAGTATTATCAGCCAGAACTGATCGAGCGCATCCAGCGTGAGGTTGCACTGGCAAGACTGCAGCAAGTTCCATCAATAACCAAAGAACAAATCGCGGACCGGATGAACAGAACATCATGGAAAGATGAATTGGTGGATGATGCCAAAGTAGAAGGGCGATTACGCTTCGTTCTGCGGAAGCAAGGTTTCACCCAAGATGAACTCCGACATTTTGCAGGAGAACAAAGATATGTGACATCGCGACATTTGGAAAATGACGGCATCTCTATAAACGCCATGGGACTGAGCGTTGAAAATCAACCCTTTACCTCTCTGCCCGAGCAATTCCGCGATCCCTGGCAGTTGGACGAAGAAGGTGTGGTGACCCAGGCCAACCGTGCATCCAGAAAGCTATGGTTGGGATTGAAATACTGGAATGGTCGGCCCGTACTCAGCAAAGCACGCATGATATCAAAACCCACCAAACGAATATGGCTCAATCATCAAGATATCGCTCAGGTCGTCCGAGGAAGAGGAGCTGCTACTATCAAACCCATGTCTCAAATCGGAGAGATTATTGCCGTCAGCACGGATCGAGGTATTTTCGAGGCGCGAGAGTGTGTAGAGAGGAAAATAGGAGGACAGATGCTGTGTAGGATTTGGTAGACACTTCGACTTGATTACATCGTGTGGCATTAGTCACCATAGAAGACAGGAAGCGCGTCCTGACTGTATAGAGATCAGTCGACTTTGTACAAATATACTGATGTTACATATAACTACTGGTTCATCCACCCACCCATGCAATCCATACAAACCCTACTCCGTAAACTCTGCCACGTCTTCTTCACCTCAAGGAAGACCAAGCACATGCCATCCACACATCTCGGTCGACAGACGTCTCCAATACGCCGCATCACCACCACCACCACCATTCACAAGTCGAATACAACAGTGCACCCTCCCCTCCTCTTCCGCCACCCAACCCCCCATCTCCCTCATGATCCCAAATAACCCATCGACGGTCAAGCCGTCTCTCAAATCAATAAACCTCCCCACCCTTTTCCCCCGCGCTTGATGGAAAGAAATCCTCGCCGTCTCACACTCCCCATCCACTTCATCGCCGTCCCATACCAGCCGATGATTCACATCCCCACAGCGTTGCGGTTGCAGGATGACCGTTTTGCCGGTGCGGGGAGGAGACTGGAAGACGTGGCCCCGATCTGGGTGGAGATACAGCCTCGCGTCGGTGCGGAAGGGATCGAAGATGGGCGACGCCGTGGCGTTGCAGGAAGGGGTTGAGGGGCGTTTTGGTGGTGTATGCTCGTGGGATGAATTCTTCGGGGTCGAAGATGTCCGCTTCGTCTTGGACTATTTCTTTTTCTTCTCCTTTCCCTTTTGTGGTGTTGTCCGCTTGCGCTGCGAGGATCGCTGATATTGGTAGAGGTTTTGGTTTGAGAGGTTTGTTTCTTTTTACTGGGATTGGGAGTTGGAAGAGAGCTTGTTGGATGCGTGTGGAGTCGTGGTAGGTGCTGTGCCAAATTTTGCAGACTTGGTTGGTGTGGATGAGCGTGTTGAGAGGGAGGTAGAGGAGGATGTTTTCGAGGAGTTCGTGGATGGTCAGTATAGGGTGCATGTTTTGATGCATCTTGAATGTTGGTGGCAGACAATTGCTGAAGTGGGTTCTCTCTACCCCTATGTGTGTGCGTGCGTGTGTGTGTTTGCGAGAGAGAGTGAGAGAGAGGGTAAGGGAGAGATGGAGGAGAGTGTTGCGTGAAGTGTCAAACGTCTTGTGATTTAGAAGCCTGGCCGTGACGTGTGCAGAGATACAGTCACCGCGGTGAGAATTGGCATTTGTGAAGATATGCATTTCCAATTGCTTGGCTTTGCTCCCTGTGACATTGAACAAACAATGTATGATGATCTGTAGCCGGTTCAGACTTGGAATAGAGAACCAACGAGTGGCGTGAAGCTCCTCCCAGTCTCTGCCACTTCATGTCATCTGCAAGTCAGGTCAGTAGAAAAGATGGACGAGAAGGAATGAAGAAGAAAGGATTGGTACTCTCGTGATTGAATAGAGATTTGTATGTCTTTGAAAGATCTTCATACCGTGCTCAATCCAGTCTCTGGAAGGGAGAAAGAGAGCGAGAGGGTCAAAAGCAATACCAAGGCGCCACCGTCAAGAATCAAATGTCCGAGTTCACCCGCACACACTCTCATCATCTCCACAGAAACCTTTGCTTCGTTCTCTTACTGTAGATGCTGCCGCGTTTGGATCAACAGAAACATTTGTGACACTTGTCTAATTCCAGTACTTGCCGTGGTCAAAGTATGTCGTGTTGTGGTTGCTTCCAACCATCATCCATCGCCACGCCATTGAGCCGCCGTTGTGATTACTACGAACCTTCTAGACGTACTGTGACAACCAGCGGATGCCTTCGCCATAACCTTGTCGCATGACGACGGAACACATGAAAATTTCGATGGGTCGAATGCCATCGAGGGCGACTTTACCCTTCCCAGCTGTTTCCATCATCACGTCAGTTCCAAACCTTGCTTCTCTGTGAACATAACTAAACGTTCGTGGCCCACTTACTTGTCTGATATAGACCCAACTCATGTCTCAATTGATCCTCGCTGACGGCATTTGGGTGGTCGATCTTGTTGCCTAAGATCAAGAAAGGTGTCTTGCTCAAATCCTCCATACCAAGCAATGCATCCAACTCCGCCTTGCTCTCAGCAAAACGCTCAGGGTCTTTGGCATCAACGAGGAAGACAATGCCGCTGACTTCAGGGAAGTAATCCTTCCACAAACGACGAGCCTGCTGGTGACCGCCCAGATCGAAGGTGGTGAAGCGTACAGTGCCGATCGAGAGTTCTTCGGAGGTTGGGTGGAGGGTAGGTTGCAGGATAGCTACGCGGTCGTTCTTGAGCATGTGCAAAAGCTGGTTGGGTTCAAGTTAGCAAGCAGGATGCGACTAGATTGTGGTTTGTGGTGGATATATACCGTTGTCTTTCCGGCATTATCGAGGCCAAGAAAGAGGAGCTTTGCATGCTTATTAGCCAGGCCCAGTTGGGCCAGCATATCCCAGACTATGCGAAAAATCCGTCAGCCTTTGTTGTGACATCTGCCATCCTCACTGTATCTATGCCCTCGTGCCCGAGTCTTCGCTCGTCGATGCTGGGGTTTCTTCTAGGAAGAAGTACGTACACCAGTCGAGAATCCACATGATGAACAGGCGATCGAGAGAATGTGATAGGTAACCGAATTCGCTGTGGAGAGTCCAGAAAGGGGTGGAGGTTGATGTGTACCAAAAAGTAATGAAGTCGACAAGAAGTGCTGAATGTCCACATCGGAGGGCCCTGAAGCCAAGGTCCGACGCCGATCGCTTCCCCTTTGGGCTTCCAGCGATCGACTTCACACGCAGATCTTCAGACACCTGTCCAACATTCTTCAGCAGCAACAAACACTCGTTCAAACCCGCAATGGCTGCAAACAATACGGTAAGTTACCATACACATGGTATTTTGAGCCTCTGCTGATCTTTTACACAGCTGGATCGTCTTGTCGGACTCAGCATGCTCATCGTCGCTTCGACCGTTTTCCTGTACTATACCATTTGGACCCTCCTACTGGTACGCCAACCAAGTTCATGTCTCCAACGAAGTCGGAGCAATTTGAATTGACATTGATCAACAGCCTTTCGTCGACGACTCGCATCCTCTTCACAACCTCTTCCCGCCTCGCGTCTGGGCAATCCGAATACCCGTCATCCTTCTTCTTCTCGGCGGTGCGGTCGTTGGCAGTTTCTTGAGCGTGGTCATGATTCGGAGCAATCGAAAGAAGGCATTGAAAGCCAGGCAAAAAGCTGAGGCGGCGAAGCAGAAGTGAACATTCGATTGAGAAGAATTAAGCGGCTGGGTTGCCTGTATAACTATCTTGAAGGTCGTAAGAGAACATGAATTTTGGAACATGGACAGCCAAGCGCACGTTCTCAATCATGTGTATGAACATGAACATACCCACTTCTATGCACGACTATTGCCCATGTATAATGGCTGGACGGGACCACTACTGTGGCTGGATATGTGCAACCCACCTGTGAAGACACTGCATATGTTTATTGCACATTGCAATCATCATCTAGCATAATCCTCTCCCTTGTCTGCTCATCATCCGGATCTTCTCCAGGATCGGTTTCGTGCCGATGAATTCGCATTGCCAACTGGGCGAGCATTGATCGCTACGCAAGCAAGTCAGCAAGCCATTCTTCTCTGAGTATGACGTCTCGTTAATCTTTCATTCGAACACAGGGAATATGCCCGCGTTGCCAAGGTTTCCGAACAGGAGCTGGATCAAATGCGAATGCGGAAGCTGCAACGCCCATAACTCAGCATACATCTTGAATGGATTTGCTGGGGGGTCAAAGGGCATGTCCATCATCAACGCCAATGGGCTAGAAACTGTCGAAAGAGAGGGTTGTCTTGACGTACCGTAATAAGCGCCTCCCGAGTCCCGCTTTGCCTTTCAACATCGTTCCGATTAACGATGACATACTCTTCGTGCATTTTCTTCCTCGATCGCAGACCTGTTGGAGCCACCTGGTTTTCCTCTGCGTCGTCCATATCCGCTTGCTCTCCCATCGAGGGAGCAGACGCTGCCGGCTCCGATGTGTCCGGGACGATGTGAGACTGCCCATGAGTATGTCGAACCCGGCGACCTCCAAAGCGTACCGGGTAGCTGAGCGATGAGAAGGAGCTAGGATCGTGAGCCGAAACGCCCCGTCCCAACCTCGCCGCCTCACGTGCCCGTGCATCTGGCGCAAAGATTTTAATCGTATGGTCGATGCCACTGACTGCCATCATCATCTCGTATGGGTGACCTTGAACGACATTGACGACTTCGCCATCGCCTTCCAAGATATTCACTCGCTTGGTGGTCTTGGCGTCCCAGATGAAAAAGTTTCCATCGTCGGATCCGGACACCACGTATTCGTCATTCAACCCAAAATAGTTGACGTCCTTGGTGGTGCGGTTGTTACAATGTCCGACGTACTTCCGCTCTGAAGACGAGCATGGGACATTGCTTTCGACACGCTCGCGCATCCGTCTTCGCCCATTCGCTGCATCATACATGAGCCGTGGCATGAACGCATCTGGCACGCCGTCCTCTTCATCGGGATATGATGACTCCTCAGAATCTTCGTCATAATCATCGAACTCACTACCGCTTTGCCCGGACTCTTCATCGAGCATATCATCAAGATGCCACGGCCGGCTGGAAGCATCCTGAGTTGTCAATGTTTCGCCAGACGCGGCCGTAGTCTCTCGGATTTCTTGAGCTGCGGCGGCCAAATCTTCCGAGTTCGCGCCATCAACAATAGCACCTGTCGAGTCCAACATCTCAACAGCCTGCACAGCTTCGTCCTCATTTTGGTTATTCGTCAACCTCATTTCGGCTTCCTGCCGGGCTATCTCTGGAACAACTATGCCGGTTCCTCCGAATGCTTTGTTAACAATGGCAGCGGTTAGGCGTTGTGTAGCGTTGAGCAGTATACCTCTGGCGACTTTGGATGCCCAGTACCGCAAGGCTGCCTGACGGTCTTGTGCTTGAATAGTCTCCGACCCTTCCGCGAGGACTACCGCCGACGACAAGTCAGCGAAGGGGATCTTGACAGCGGCGGCAAAAGCTTGCACGGCGGCCTTTTCTGATGCAACGATCTGGCGGCTCTCAATCGTCTCAAATCTGTTGGCTTCAACGTTCACTATGGGTCGGTCGCTTGCAAGGCCAAGGAGCCAAGGGATTAGTATCTCGTCGATTGCTTCCATGCTTGCCTCACTCTCCGGGATCGGCTGATATTTGGCCACTTTTGATGTTGCTAACGTTCCCGGTGGCCGTGTGAAGCCTTCGATCAATCTTCCTATGCCTGAATCGAGCCAGAGCGTGATGGCGCGTATGAAGTTGTAGCCGAACAGTTCCTTTTGTGTTGGCTCAACGTCATTGCTTCGCCACTCGACGTTGGCAAATTGAGCCATCATTGGGCTTGAGCCGGAGGGTGTCTGTAATCGGCCTCCAAGAAGTCTTGCCAGTGTGCCACTCGTCTGGATGAAGCGGCGGGTACTTTCTCGATTTCTGCGCAGAGTCTGCTGGGTGTATACCATATCCGAAGACGGATTTACAGGGTACGTCCAGCTTCGCATTATTTCATCAACTTCTGTCAAGATGCTCGCAGCCTCCCCTAGAGTCTCCGTGAAGCGTGCTGTGACACTCTGGCCTTGATTAGAAGGCCCAAAGAGAGAAGAGCGGATATTAGATGTGACTCTGGCAATCCGTAGAGACATGAGATGCTCTGAGGCGAGTGGTCCAGGATGTCGCCCAAATTCGAGTACTGATAACGGGACATCTTCACTCTGGCCGTTGCCATACCGAATGCGCAATGCTGTGTTGAGGTCGCCCTCGATTTCAGTTCGCTGTCTTGACGAGCGTCGTGAGTGTTCGTCTTGACCGAAGGATAACAGGCTTGCGCCGGCTTTTCTTTTGCGATTTTTCGTGCCATTTTTAGACTTTGAAGCGGAGGATGTCTCTAGTGTGTCCATGCTGGTTCCCGCCGGACTTCGAATGAGGTCGAAGCTGTAAATGTGATCCCCACTCCAGCTCACTACCATCTCATTCGGTCTCGCATCACTGATCTTGCATGCTGTGATATGTCCATTCTCACTTCGCTTCATTCTCTGTTGCCCACTAGGAGCGAACTTCCTCACGCAACGAGTAGCTTGGCCCATCAACTCTTCTTCTTGCTGAGACATTTGCGACGGCTGGGTCAATGGTTTGCCGGCCTCGTATAACGTATCCCGACCAACCATACGCCGGTCATGGAGAAAGGCGTGGAGGTGGGCACCGCCTAAAGCAATGTAGTGTGGCTGACTCGCCGAACAAGAAATGGTATTGAGGTCGAGATTGTAGCGCTTGTATGAGATTAATGCTGGTGGAACAGGTATGTCTCGACGTGAGTCAAGCCTGCCGGAACGAGGTGCTGGATAGGCTGAAGAGGGCTGACGAATATCCCATTGCCTGACTTCGCCGTCCTCTGAGCAAGTCAAGAACAAATAGGGTGAAGACTCAGTAACGATTCGCTTCACTCGGTCTCCATGGCTTCGGTACACCCGGCAATCCGTGTCCCCGTCACTCAGGTATCTCACTCCATTGTAGATGGTGCTTCTCCCCCTCCGTCTGCCTTCTGAGGCCAGGCTCGAGGCTGCTGATGCTACTCTTTGCTGACCGGAGTATTCTAGGTCGAAGATTCTCACCTCTGCATCTCCTGCAGCGGTGATCAAGACCCGATCGTTGTGGTGTGGCATGAACTTCACTGAGAAAATATTCTGTGTGTGTCCAGTAGCGACAGTTGAAATTAGTTGGAACTGGTCGTGTGAAGATGATGGTTGGTATCTGTGTATGTTGAGATGCTGATCATCTGAGCCCGAAGCGAGAAGTTCGCCGCTCTTCGACCAAGACAACGCATTGACGCATCCTGAATGTCCATCCAGCTCATTCACGATGTCAAGGTTGGAGACAAGACTTCGGTCACTGTATAAGGGGCGGTAGCTGTTAGAACGGACAGCAGGCTCGGTAATCTCTCGTTCGTAGAGTTTGTAACTCAAAGTTTTCTTCATGTTTGGTATGGACTGCTTTCTCTGGTCAGTTGATTCTCAATAGTTGCAAAGCACTCGTAAGGAAGACGACGAGTTCGGCAGAGTCCGCTCGAGTTGAGGCTTGCGGCTCGGA
>CATIWM010093396.1:0-11134 GCA_949671775.1 Mallotus repandus | reverse complement strand
TCATCTAATAAGGAAAATTAATCCTTACACATAAACTAGTAACAAAAACTAAAGTATACCGTCAACTAATAATCAAAATTAAAATATTTCAATAAACTAAAACAACCAAGAAAAAATAATTTAGCTAATTAAACATTAAAAAAATTATATAAATCTAAAGTGTGTATATATAAAGCAACTTTTTATTAATGAAAATAATGAGAGTTCAACTCATTAAATTTCTAATTGCTTTACCAAGGACTGTTATAATCAATTGACAATGACTATTTTTGCTTAAGCAACGACTTGGATTCAAGTCGTGCAGTAGAAAAAAGAAATTAGAAAAATTTCAAATATCAAAATGCACCCTGGAAGAAAATGATGGAAACTTCCAATTGTTTTGTAGGTTAGCATAACATTGCAAAAGTGAACTGGGACTAAGAGGATGTTTGACATATCTGTTTGAGGGGAGCTGATAGTTGTTCAGTTCCCAACAACTATATAGTGTTCGGTTAATATTTTTGAATGGTTGTTGATAGTTGTTGGATATCTATCAGCTCTTATTCATATGGTTAATAATTTTTTTCTTTTTTCTGAGTTATTTTATCCCGAAATTAAAAAAAAAAACTTAATTGATAATAGGTATCAAACAAAATAAAAGAGAAAAACATCATAAATTAAAATATAAGAATATATAAGTAGCTAAATAAAATATAGAAATAGATAAATAATTAAAATATCAAAACATATAAATAACTAGTGGGTTCCATTATTTCTATTGTTATTTATTAAACTGATGAAGTCTTCTCTTATCGGAACCCTCCTTTATATGACCAAAGATCCTAGTCATGACATACTGTTATCTAGTTTATCAGCCTTGACAAGTGGATTTTGCTTCAACAAAAGCTTCCCATAAGCTTTCTTGAAATCTGAAAAATAGTAAATTCTATTTCTATAAAATTGTAGCTTTTCCAATATTCATTCTTGTCAAAACTGTATAGAAAAAGGAGAATATATACAACTATAATGCCAGCTACTTGCCTATAAAAAAATGCCACCTATTCTAACTAATTTTGTCAATATATATAATGGATAAGAATGCAATCTGTTCCAATGGAATGTGTTGGTATCTTCTAGAAGAGATGAGCTCATTAGCAGTGTGAAAGCATTAATTTTGGTTGTTGCTTTCTATTACTGTGGCTCTTTGTTATTGTGGTTGTGAATTAGACTTGGTTGTTGCCTAGGCCTTAGCCTTGAGGCCCTATCTTATTTTGGATATTTCTTCATCCCCCTTCAGTTGGAGCTTGGTGGTAATCAACCAAGCCCAACTTGAATATTAAGTCTCTTAATTGTGGTGAAGAGCTGGCCTTTGTAAATATGTCTACTAGTTGATTCTTGGAAGATATGTGTTGTGGCAAAACAAAACCTTCCTTGAATTTGTTTCTCACTAGTTGATAGTTAATTTTTAAATGTTTTGTTCTTTCATGGAAATTGTATTTGTAGTTATATGAATTGATATAAGGCCATGGGTGATTGAACTTTGATGTTAAAATCTTGTAATAAATACATAATCCATTGTAGTTCACATACTATTGCCGCCAAACTCTGATATTATACTTTTGTAGATGATCGAGATATTGTGCTCTACTTTTTAGTTTTCTAAGAGATTAGTAAGTCACCCAAAAATATGCAATAGCTTGTTAATGACTTTCTTGTGTTTGGGAATAATGCCCAATCTACATCTGAGTAAGCTTGGATTATGTAGTTATTTGAAGATGGGAAGAATAAACTCTTGGAAGGAGAGCCCTTTAGATTTTTGAGCAGGTGTATAGCTATGTTCCAATGTAGCTTGGATGGTTTTCCCACAAATTGGCTAAGTTGTTACACTGCATAGGTGATGTCGAGCCTTGAGAATTTCAAATACAAAAGTCTTCCCACCAATCTTTTATACTTTTTTGGAACCTCTAGGCTATCTCTCTCTTGCTCCATTAATGTTACACCCTTTAGCATAGGTGTTGTAATTGATTTTTCCCCCAGTAGTCTCGTATCCTTCAAAATATCCAGTATATATTCCCTTCGATTGATGTATGTGCCTTGCTACATTTGTAATATTTCTATTCCTAAAAAATACTTTGCTTCCCCAAGGTCTTTCACTATGAACTGTTGGTGAAGAAAATCTTTTACATCTTTAATCTCTTGTTCATTACTTCATATGATAAGAACATCATCAACATAAATTAGTAGACTTATAAATCCTTTTTTAGTCGATTTGGTGAAGAGACAATCATCATGTTATGATTACGTGAAGCCAAAACTGGTTGACTTCGTACAAAACTCCTCATTCCACTATCTTGATGCTTGTTTAAAACCATAAAGACACCTTCTTAGCTTATGAACTTGACCAAGTTTTTCCCTTTTATACCTTTTTGGTGGGAGCATATACACTTCCTTATTTAGGAATCGTTGTAGAAATGCATTATTTACATCCATTTGATGTAGTTTCTAAGCCTTTGAGGCTGTAATAGCCATGAACATTTTCACTGTCACCAACTTTGTCACATGAGTAAAACTCTCATGGTAATCTATCCCTGGTAATTGATCATAGCCCTTAGCCACTTTGTGTCTTTCAATAGTCCCATATGGTTCAATTTAACATTGTGTACCCACTTGCAGCCTACGACTTTCTTATCTACTGGTAGTGACGGCAATTCACATGTTTGGTTTTCTTCTAGAGCTTTGATTTCTCTGAGCATCACATCAATCCAATTCTGATCTTAACTTGCTTGATAGAATAATTGTGGTTCCTGGACTTCAGACATATTTGCTAGGAAAGACATATGTGCTTTATTAAGATGAGATGAGATATGAAATAGGTAAGTTGGTTGTGTGTGTGCTGATGAGGATTTTCTGTATTTTAATTTGTTATAGCCATCAAGTAAAACATCATAAGTAGATACATTTGTTACATAATCTTGCATCCAAGTAGGTTGGGATCTAACTTTAGTGTTTTTTCTCATGTTTTGTGATGTTATTTTTAGAATGACATAATCTGAATGGATAAGATGCTATGTGTTTTGGTTGGCAGTAGGAATGGTTTGTTCTTATGTTAGCTCAGTTTCAATATGTGGTCAATAGATGATTTCATTTTGGAGTTCAGATATAGCAATGGAAGGTAATGGAGTCATTTGATTTGGTTTAGTGGTGTCTTTGAATGGAAATATATTTTCATGGAAAATAATATCTTTAGAATTATGGACCTATTTATCATTACGATCATAAACCTTATAGGCCTTTTGTCCCACTCTATATCCTAAGAACACACATTTAAAGGACCTATTTTCAAATTTATCCCTGTGTGGTTTGGTGTTAGCAATATAGCATAGCAAACCAAAAGTCTTGATTAAGGAAAAATCGGGTTTCGTTCCACATAGAACTTCATGAGGTGTTTTCCACTCTAGGACTAGTGTAGGGACTCTATTTATCAAATGTGTGGCCATTAATAATGCATGGGGCCAAAATTTCTTTGGCATGGCTACTTGAAACATAATGGATCTAGCCATATACAAGAGATGTTTATGATTTCTCTCAACAATCCCATTCTGTTGTGGGGTATAAATGCATGATTTTTGGTGTTATCTCCCAAAGTCTCTCAATAAAATTTGACATTCTATACTCACAATGTAACACCCTTCCTACTGACATCATCTCTGCATATTATCTCAGTATAATAGCACATTGAAAGCACCAATAAGGAGGAACGTTATCTAAAACTAACCTCCAATGGTATGATCGATTCAATATTACTTAAAAAAATATAAACCATTCAACAGTACGCAACAGAACTTGCCTAATTTATCAACAACAGTTTAAGGTGTTTACATAAGATGGCAAGAGAGATATTAACTTCAGATACATATCATAAAATTGTCCATATTACCAAAATACAAAAATACATAGCTTTCTCCCTCTTACACTATACACTTAGTACTAAATCAATTTATTCATGTACTTCCAACGGTCGGGCACTAATTTCTAACATGAAATTCCACTAAATTTCTAGCACCCATTTTAAGTCTTAACTTCACTTCCATGCCCAAGTCTTTAGTAGCTACTTTGTAAAAAATATGTTAGGAGAGTGATGAGTACTTCTAAGGAAATACTCAGCAAGTGAACTACAAAGGGAAGTTACAACAGGTATAGGAAAATGAGAAGGAAAAAGATTATGGATTGATAATATATATATACACACACACTCAAAGTTCACTGGTAGGGAGGAACGTCTTCGATCATTAATTTATTTCAAATAACTTTTGTATTGTATTTCTTTATGTATTTAACTATTCCAATGTATTAATAATTCGTAACAAATTCTCATAATTTTTGAAAACAAATAATTAATATAAATTTACTCAAAAGTATTTTGGAGCAAGTCATTTATATAAAATAGTCCACAATATTATAATATCAAAATCTCAAATGATCACAATCTCGTTAATCAGAATAACATAACTTACTGCAATATAATACTATAGCTTTACTAAATAATTCATCATAAGAGCATTATCAGAGTAAACTACACATATAGAATAATGACATCGGATATAGTATGGACCAACACTAAACCGAAAGTGATATAATAAAGTCAGTATGCATACGACGACTTAAGTGTGATTAACACTTAAGCCAATAAATATATATATCTCATTTCTATCAATTTCTCTCGAATGCTAAACCTTAGACAAAATATGTATCCGGCCCTTGACAACAACTATAAATATGTTCTAGGCATGGTCTTATATCTACATAATAAAATGGGCACCCGACCCTAGGCATCAGTTATACACACTTACTAGCCCTGTCATGTCCCAGACATGGTCTTATTGTCACCAACATACAAGGTTTACTCGTTTCTCATATTGCTCAAAACACATTTGTCAAATGCTTGTTGAAAAATACTATATACACTTTTTATATACTAAAATATACCTCACATATACTAAAAAATACTTAAAATAAACCTTTGTATCTCAAAACATTTTCCATAAATTATTCTTAAAATGATTCATTTCAAATATAGTATAATTCATATTACTTTCAATGCATAAAATAATCTTTTTAAACAAAATGCACATATTAAAACACTAAAATATTTAATAAAAATATTTTTTTCATCAAAAACATATATTTATATATAAATACTTATACATATTACTTATAATTGTTACTCCTTATAATTTTTTGAGGCCTTATGAAAATACTTTAAATTCATAATATATTCGATCTTAATAAATTTATTCATAAAAAATTTTAATTGAACAATTGAGCCCAAAATTCATTAGAGATTCAACCCTAAATTAGGTTTCAACAATGCTAGGTTCAATGAAATTTCAATAATGAAAATTTCTTATAGGATTAGGCCAAACTAAGTAAATTCAAAGGCAAGCCCATTCACAATAAAAACTTTGTTCAATAAGAGAAATGAAGGTAGCAAGTTCACTCACCAATTTCTTTAAAATTTTTCTTGCTTTTATCAACCACAATTTTTTGCCTTCTTGAAGAGCTTTATATTTTCCCTAACAATCATATACAACAAATCATTTTACTCTTCATTTCAATAAAAATTCTACTTAATAGTCATGCATGTCTACGGTTGTATGTATGTTGTCCACTTGAATTTCATGCCTATCAGGGACCCCATAATTGATCTTAATTTTAGCATATTCACATTGGGATATGATCATCATCAATCCATCAACATGCCAGCAAGATTCCTTCTCCTAACCCCACCATTTGCTCAACCAAAACTCAATTGAACTAAATGAAATGACTCTGCCAAGACAAATTTATAGGACTAACTTTGAAATTTTTTTAAGAATTATAGGAAAGGAATTGGAAGCTAAAATTCTATACAATGCTGGATCTGTGTGTCTAGTATATGCTGTAAAAAGTTCAACCCAAAAATTGAGATACTAATGGATGAACACAATCAACTCAACTATTCCTGACAGATTGAATAATTTTAAACTTTCTCATTTTAGACCTAGTTTAAGATAGTAACAATTAAACTTCAAAACTGAAAAATTTTAGAAACTCTTCAAAGTTTCCATATAATCAAATCACACCTAATTTAAAGTTTTCTAGCTCAAGATATAAATAAAATATAGAAGCTAGAAATATATGGAAAATAGTCTGAATTTTCAGCTTGCAATCCTAACAAAGTTTTCACCTTTCAAATGCTCAAAATGACTTCAAAATTGATATACACACAATATAATATGTCTATAAGGGTCTCAAGAAATTATTTATAAAATTAAGTTGAAATTAGTGTTCAATTACTCTCACAAAGAACCTTAGTTCACTAGTTACTCCTAAGATGGCAGCTTTGCACTTGATTTGCTTTTCCCTCTAAAACAACCACTAATTCACTTAGCACAACCTTGTTGGAGCCTCATAACCTTCATATAAGACTTTTAGATTGATAAATTGAGTCTTTATTTAGACATACTAGCTCACTTCTCTTGATTTTCATTTCATTTGGTGCTCTTGAGTTCAGGAGAGAAAGAGTTCCCCTTTATTTTTTCTTTTTATTTCTTCCCTCTCTAATTTTTTTTTTTGTAGGCCTCTCTAGTGGAAAATTCCAGCTGGAAATAAGCCTTAGCTAAAGAAATACTGCCCTACTTTTAGCTTTCCTAGTCCTAGCTTAATCCATTTAACCTTACACTTGTTCTTTACTTTTCTGGATTATTGCCACATCACCACATTCTAGCTTCTTCTTCTCTTTAACTCTTATCCCTTTAATCCATAGGTCTTGTTTTCATCCTTATCTATTTCTTTCCACAATCATTGTTTTCATTTTATTATTATTATTATTATTATTATTGTTGTTGTTGTTATTGTAGATTCTAGAGAAAGTGTGTGACACAAATTCCATCCCATTGTCAGTCCTAATGGTTTTCACTCTTTGGTTAAATTGTGTGTGAATCATCCTAAGAAAAGCATTACGAGTTTTCATAACTTGTGTTTTATGCATCAACATATATTTCCAAGTACATCTACTATGATCATCTACAATTTTCATCATATAAGGTTTTCCTATGATAGAATGATGCATATAAAGTCCCCAAAGATCAAAATGTATTAATTGGAAATTTTTTGTTGAATGAGATTTGCTGTTTGTGACTAGTGATCTAGTTTGCTTAGACTTATAGCAAACATCACATTGGGTCAATAATGTCTCAGTTGGTTTGTTTATTTTAGGATCAAGAAAGTGTATGTGCTACAAAACAATGGTAGACGGGTGTCCAAGCCTATTATGCCATTCCAAAAAATTATCACTTAACTTTTCATTAATGCACTTAGAATCAGTACAAGCATTTGAAATACTTGCCGACACACATAGTTCCTGCATATTAATACATGTAGTATCCTTCCTACTTGAGAAACTTGATTTGTCTAGTAAATATAGTCTACCCGAAGCTATGACTTCTTCATTCTGCAAGCCCTGCAACACACAATGGTTGGGGTAAGAAGTGAATTTTATATAGCTGGTTTGTTCTAATTTTAAAACTAATAAAAGATTAAACTTAAAAGTAAGAAC
This sequence comes from Mallotus repandus, assembly GCA_949671775.1. Taxonomy (NCBI): domain Eukaryota; kingdom Viridiplantae; phylum Streptophyta; class Magnoliopsida; order Malpighiales; family Euphorbiaceae; genus Mallotus; species Mallotus repandus. The sequence goes on along the minus strand of CATIWM010093396.1, from coordinate 3,558 downwards.
ATGCAAAGTTTCTTCTAAACATATTTTATAACTCAAAATAATATTTCCAATATGTTTAACTTCTTTCACATATCCATTAGGTAAGAAAACAAGTGTATAATTTAAAGTTGGTGTTGGTTTGGTCATGATAGTTTTATCAAAGCAAATATGACTGCTGGCTCCTGTGTCCAATATCCAGGATCCATTTTTCAATTTATCAAACAATGTAAGAGCAAGAAACTAGGAATTCATACATGCAAAATTGAAAATATGAGCAAGATTGACTTGATTAGCAGCTTCATTTACCATCTTCCCTCTAAACATCTTGATTAATTCTTATTGTATTATAAAGCTGATATTGTTATTTTATGGAAAATCTTTCTCATTTATTGTTGCACAGGTGTCTTCAAAATCGAGTGGGGTTTTAGCCATATTGGTTATGTATCTACCAGCAGCGACTCATTTGTTTCTTTGCTCCTTAAAACTTTTGTACCATTCCGAGTATCCATGCAGCTTAAAATAGGAATCCTTTATGTGCCCATCCATTTTACAATGTTTACAGTGTTGTTGCATCTTGTCATTATACCTTTTGGAGTTTCCTTTTGCTACTGATCCCATTCTTCCACCATATCAACCTCTTCCAAAGCCTCTTCTTGCACTATCTCTTCTAAACTCATAGTGTTTTACCATCATGGCCACATTTTCATTACTTTTAGGGAACAAAGTATGGATCTCCCTATACTTCTTGACTCTTAGCACCATAGAGTAGGCTTTATTAACTGTGGGAAGCAGATCCACCATGAGAATTTAGTCTTTAACATGTTCATATGAGTCATTGAGACCTATCAGGAACTGCATCAGTCTATTCAAGGATGTTAACTCTGAAACCTCCTAAGCTGCATCGTAAACACACAGGTATAGGCATTAAACAGATTAGTACATCCCACAGCCTTTTTAGCTTGGTAAAGTATTTCTCAACTTTCATGGTACCTTAATTAATGCTGCTAATCTCTCTTTGCAGCTGATAAAGCCTTGGACTGTTGCATTCTCCATATCTTTCTCTTAGTTAATCCTATACGTCTTTGGTTATAGCTGTGTAAATGAAAGCATTAATAATCTCTTTAGAAATAAAGTTCAAAATCTAGGATCTCACCATGCAATCCACCCTTCCTTATTTTTCTAGTTTTGGTGAATCTGCATCTAGTCGGCTACAACTACCATTTATGAAATTGATCTTCAACTTGGCTCCTAAGGCGAATCTAATTGATCTACTCCAGCTCAAATAGTTGCTCCCAACCAAAGGTGAGCTAACTAACTACATTCCAGGATGATCTAATCCTTGAAGATGTAGTGGATCATGATTGAAGTTGTTGCTCTCTACGTCATTTCCATCAACATCATTTTCAGACTTTATGCTTCCCTAAGAATTTCTTATCAATGTTTGTAGTGTATCAAAACTTGCTCTCATACCATGAAAAATGGTAAATTCTACTTCTACAAAATTGTAGCTTTTCCAATATTCATTCATGCCAAAACTGTATAGGAAAAAGGAGAATATATACAACTATAACGCCAACTACTTGCCTATAAAAAAAAAGCCAACTATTCTAACTAATTTTGTCAATATGTATAATGGATAAGAATGCAATCTGTACTGATGGAATGTGCCGGTATCTTCTAGAAAAGATGAGCTCATTAGCAGTATGAAAATATTAATTCTTATTGCTGCTCTCTACTACTATGGCTGTGAATTGGACTTGGTTGGCCTAGGCCTTAGCCTTGAGGCCCTATCTTATTTTGGATATTTATTCAAGGTGCAAGACTACTATTCAGGGATCATGCATTTCTTAAAATATGGCACGCAAACCCACATAGCCAACCTTCATGTTGCAACTGTGGCATCTATTTCTTCGCAGGTGAGCTTAAAGTAGTTTCTAGTTCCTTTTCAGCGCAAGCAGCAGCCTTATTGGTTGAAAAGATTGATGAATAGCACAGTTATTTTGTCTTAATTAATTGAACTAATCAATTTTTCAAGGTTGAGTATTCGAGAAGTTATATAGTAATCTTTGATCATCAACTCACCGTATTTTAATTGGAAAACCAAACTAATCATATTTAGACATTTAATTAAAATGATAAAAATTAAAAATTTAATATATACATAGGTGAACTCGTCATCACTTTTTGTAACTAAATATTTATTTATTTCATTATTTTTCTAGTTGTATTAATATAATTAGTTTGACTTTTCGATCATACATAATATCATTTCAAATTTTTTTTTAAATAAAGTTTATTGATACCAAAATTTAAACATTTGTGACTTTTAATTTTTAATTTTGGGATCTTTTCACATATAGACCAACACCTAAATTTTTTTTTAAAAATGACATTGATCTATTGAACCTTTCGGTCTTCCAAAGTTTTTTCTTTAAAAAATGGAGCACTTTCCTTTCTTTCAAGTGGTTTTCTTCTTTCTCAACATATTTTTTCTCAACGTTTTCTTTTTCTTCAAATATTTTTTTTCACGGTCTTCATTTTTTCAACATTTTATTTTTCTTCAAACGTCTTTTCTCTCTCACTTTTTCTCAATTCAATTCAATTGCAGTATTTTTTTAAAAAAATTTTGGAACTAGCAACTTCAATTAAAATGTATATCTTTTTTTTCTTCAATTAAATGACTATAAACTAAATATCTTCAATGTTGTAACAACAAGCAATAAACAAAATTTTGCCCTTTTATATTCTTAAAGAATAAGGATTTTATTTTATTTTTTAAATTTGATTAGTTTATTAACATGTCTAACAAGTTTTTTGTTCTTTTGTTATTTTTTGTTTTTTTGTTGTTTATTTTTTTTTATTAAGACCATAAATAAAATTAAGGACATAAATAAAAATTTTAATTTTTTTAGTATTAATAATAAAAATAATAATTTTTGATATATTTCATAATATTTTTATTTTTTTATGTTGTTTTTTTATTTTTAAAGAAAAACAACAAAAATAAACAAATGGAAACAACAAAAAACTAAAAACAACTGAAACAACAAAATTTTACGGTTGTTGAATTTTATTAATTTTTGTTGATTTTTATTGTTTCTTCAATTATTTTTTCATTATTAATAATAAAATTAAGGTCATAAATAAAATTTTTACTTTTATTATTATTAATGATAAAAATAATAATTTTTTGATATATTTCATAACTTTTTATTTTTTTTGTCTTTTATTAATAAACAAATGGAAACAACAACAACAATTGAAAACAACAACTGAAACAATAAAAACAACAAAAATCAACTAAAATCAACAAAAGCAACAAAAAATTGCAATTGTTGATGTTTATTGGTTTTTGTTGATATTTGTTGATTTTTGTTGTTGTTTATTGTTTTTTCAATTTTTTCATTATTAATAATAAAATTAAGGCAATAAATAAAATTTTTACTTTTATCAGTATCAATAATAAAAATAATAATTTATTTGATATATTTCATATTTTTTATTTTTTTATTGAAAAATAATTATTGAATGCTATAGGTAATTTTAAGTTTAATTAGCTTAATTTCTATATTTTAAATA
>CATIWM010093386.1:0-13932 GCA_949671775.1 Mallotus repandus | reverse complement strand
TTATATATATATATATATATATATATATATATATATATATATATATATATATATATAATTTTTTTAAGAAATTAATTATACAATTTATGCATTACCCTTTATTTACCAAACAAAGTTAATAATTTAACTATTATGCTTATAACTGTTGCCGCCTGGGTCCTTTTGTTGCCATGGCTTACTTGAGCCATTCTGCTATGTTCGCACCAATCCCTACTGCACCTTCAAAATCCTACGCAGCCGTTGTATCATTGCTCAAACGCCTCCAATCATTCCTGACGAGAGTTCTGCAACAAACAAAGGTGGCTTCATTGCCATCATAATAAATCAATGAATATATGAACAACAATTGTCCATCTGTCAACATGCACTCATTCCACGCATTATCCTAGCAAAGGGAGAAACACCGTGGAAATTGGTTGATTTGAAAAAGAAATTTTCTTCAACTTGGGGCCTCTCCTCCAATTGGAAACTGATATCTTTAGGGTGTGGTTTCTTCCATGTAATCTTGAACTTCAATTCTGAAAAGAATAAAATATGGGGTAGGGTTGTATAAACAAAATATGAAGAAGAAAATGGCGTGCCTTTGATGTTTGTGAATAATCGTTACAAAGTTTATTTTATACAATGCTGAATATTGTTTTTATATACAATGCTGAATGAGTGCTTATAAGTGGAGTTGTCAAGAATATTCATGTAACCATCACTTGGTGTCTTAAGCCCATCATGAATCCACGTTTGCCATGTGACACTAACATCTCCAACATAAGTGTATATATTAGTTTAAAAATACACCAACATATAAGTATACATTGACAGCCCCCCTCAAGCCGATGGGTGACTACACAAAAGTCTGAGTTTGGACTTGAGGAATTGAGGTTGCCGAGAACCCAGCGGCTTGGTAAAGATATCTCCAATTTGATCAGCAGAAGAGAGAAACCGAACTTGCACATTACCTTGGACAATTTTCTCTCTAACAAAGTGATAATCTAACTCTATGTGTTTGGTTCGGGCATGAAATACGGGGTTGGAGGTAAGATAAATTGCTCCAATATTATCACACCATAAAGTAGATTTTTGAGTGCAAGGAATTCCAAGTTCTTTGAGAAGAGATGAAATCCATAACAATTCAGCTGTGGTGTTTGCAAGGGCTTTGTATTCACTTTCGATTGAAGAGCGAGCAATGGTGGGCTATTACTTTACTTTCCAGGAAATTAAGGAGTTGCCAAGATAAATAGCATAGCCGCTGGTGGATCGATGGTTATCAGGGTAGCCACCCCAGTGACTGTCGGAAAAAACATTGTAAATGAAGAGTGGGGTCATGAGTAAAGAACAAGGAGTCATCAAGAGTGTGGCGAATGTAGCATAATAAACGCTTGACTGCTGTCTAATGAGAGTCAGTAGGAGAATGCATAAATTGACAGAGGCGTTTAACTGCAAATGCAATATCAGGTCATGTTATTGTGGCATATTGCAAGGTACCAACAATATGGCGATATTGCTCACCATTAGAGAGCAAAGGACCTGAATTCTTAGTTAAAGGAGGAGATGTGGCCATCGGAGTAGAACATGGTTTGGCATTGTCCAAACCTGTTTTAACCAAAAGGTCATGCAAATACTTACGTTGATTTAAGGCTATGCCATGTGATTTGTGTGCTACTTCGAAACTAAGAAAGTAGTGCAAAAAGGCAATATCGCGAACCAAAAATTCAGCTTGTAGAGAGTGCAAGAATTTATCAATGAAGTAAAGTGAGGACCTAGTCACAATTATGTCATCGACATAAATAAGAACAAATAAAGAATTTGTACCTTCACGCAGAATGAATAGAGAGGAGTCGACTTTTGATGCTTTGAATCCATAGTGAACCAAGAAATCACTAAGCCGATTGAACCAAGCCCTTGGCGCTTGTTTAAGGCCATAGAGAGATCGTTTTAACAAATAAACATGATCCAATTTTGAAGCATCAACAAAGCCTTGGGGTTGCAACATGTACACTTCTTCATTTAGGAAACCATGTAGAAATGCATTTGAGATGTCTAACTGCTTGAGGGTCCATTTGTGCATTGAGGCCAAAGCGATGATAGTTCGTATAGTTGTTGCTTTAACCACGGGACTAAAGGTTTCCTTGTAGTCAAGTCTGGGTTGTTGGGTGTAACCTTGAGCAACCAATCTTGCCTTGAATCTAGATAGAGTTCCATCAGCATTTTTCTTCACACGATAAAGCCATTTATTGCCCACAATATTTTTGTCTTTCGGTGGAGGGACAAAAATCCAAGTTTGGTTATGTAACAAGGCGGTGATTTCATCACTCATGACTTGTCGCCAATAAGAGCATTTATTCGCTTAAAAGAAAGAAGAAGGTGCTAGGGAGAGTATGTTAGGTTTGGAGGAATAGTTAGGTATGTCGGGTATGGAAGAGGAGGGAAGTTTGGCTATGTATGCGTGGCGATGGTTCTTGTTTTATTGCCGAAGTGTCATAGGGTGTGTACGTATGGGGTGTGGTTGACGATCAAAAGAGAAGGGATGTTGTTGGTCAATAAATGTGGATTGCGTAAGAGGATAAGAGGTGAAGTCTATGAGTAGATTTAATTCAGGTGGTTCAGATGAGGGAGGTAAGTCGGTGTGGATGGATTAATTAGGGATAGAGGAGGGCGATGGAGGTTGGGACAGAGTGTGAGAAGAAGGTTGTATATTGGGTGGGTTTGGATAAGTTGAGGTAGAGGATGAAACTAAAGTTTAAGATGAAGTAGAATTAAAAGAATGTGATGGAGATAGGGAAGTAAGAGTACCTGACGTGCATGGATTAGCATGGCCTGCTGAGATAATATGCAGCTAAGGTGTTTTATTGGGTGTGGAGCCGGATGAAGAAGTGGTAGGCATGTGGTGGTATGGGAATATAGTTTCATTGAATTGCACATGGTGTGTAATGAAAATTTAACCAGTTGTGGGATCTAAACATCTATGGCCAAAGTGAATGGTGGAGGGTCCCCGTCCCAAGTACACATATTTTTTGGTTCTGAAACTAAATTTATGCGAATTATATGGTCTAAGGAGAGGAAAAATGGAGCATCCAAAGACTTTGAGTGAGTCATAATTTGGTGTTTTTCCAAGTAAGAGAAGGAATGGTGAGTGACCCTGATGAATAGGAGTTGGTAAGCCATTAATTAGGGAAATAGCTGTGTCAAAAGCATAGGGCCAGTATTTAAAAGGGATGTGACTATGAGCTAATAACATAAGGCCTGTATCAATGACATGTCGAATTTTTCTTTCAGCAGTACCATTCTGCTCACGTGTATAGGGGTAGGCAATCCGATGAATAATTCCTTTTGTTTGGAAATATTTATTTAGTTTTTGATATTCACCACCCCAGTCAGAGTGAAAGGCTTTAATATTGGCATTGAATTGATTTAGAATGAGAGATTGAAAATTGAGAAAAATGTCATAAACCTCACTTTTATTTTTTAGGAAATAAATCCAAGTAAATCTAGTAAAGTCATCAATAAAAATAACAAAATATCTAAAACCAATATTAGATAGGTTAGGGGAGGGACCCCATACATCAGAATGAATAATGTCAAATGGTTTTGAGCTTTTATGCTCTACTAAAGCTAATGGAATTTTTGCTAATTTGCCTAACAAACAGGACTCACACTTGACATTAGATGTAGGGGGCTCAGATGGTAAAGCTTTTTTTTAAGACTTGTTGCACCATGCAATTATTGGGATGTCCTAAACAAGAGTGCCATAAGGAAAAGGATGGTGTAGTGGCGATCAAGGCTGCAAGTGTAGAGGGAAAATGGTATAGGCCATGCTCATTCACACCCTTCAAGAGTTCCTATATGGTGTGTTGATCCTTAATAACAAAAAAAAAGGCCAAAATTCAAAGAAGCAATGATTGTCAATGCAAAATTTTGAGGTAGAAAGCAAAGGTTTTGTAATTTTAGGTAGAAGGGAAGAGAGAAATGATGAACCAGCGTGTGATATTGCCAAACATTGTCCATTACCAACTAGAAGGGAATTAGTGTCATTGTATTGTTGAGGAAGGGTGAGAGCAGCCATATCCGGTGTGATGTGTGCATTAGCACCTGTATCGGCTCTCCAAGGAGAGGTGTTGGGCCAAGCAGCCATGAATGCTTGTGTTGGTGGGAAGAATGAACCGGCAGTGGTTGTATATCTCTTACGACACTGATTAGCGTTGTGATTAGGAATGCCACAGATTTGACATTTAATTTTGCGACTTGAATGGGACCAGGTCTGAGCTCGCATGGGACGTAGCGAGGACACTGAGGACCAATTCGGGCGAGGAGCATAGCCAACAAAAGGTGATAAAGATTAGTAGCGACGTGGGTTAAGAGCAGGACTGGGTGTATGCAATAGTGGGGGTTTGTATGAGAGGTTGGCCAGAGGTGATTCATGGGAGCTTTTGAGTAAAACCTCATGAGCAACAAGGTGACTATGCAGCTCATTAAAGCTAACTGGTTCAGGTCGAAGGTTAAGAGCCATGATGATGCTATGATATTTAGTGCCAATGTTTCTATAGACAATGGCATTAAACTCCGTAACTGAGAGAGGATGACTAGCAGAGGCAAGTTCATCAGAGAGAGTTTTGGCCTTACGAAGGTATTGAGTAATGGACATGTCATGCTTCTTAAGCTCCTGAAGTTCTATGTTAAGCTGGAGCTGACGATTTTGGCAAATAAAACCAAAGGATTTTTCCAAGGATGACCAAACATCTTAAGAGGATGTCATACCGATGATGTAGGGGAATACTTCTTCTGACAGAGAGTAGAGAAGCCAAGTTAGGAGCATTTGGTCACGTTGAAACCATGATGTATAGGTAGGGTTTAAAATGGGAACATGAGGTGTGGCATTGCTGTTAATGGTTTGAGGTGGGGAAGGGGAGGTGCCATCAACAAATCCCATTAAATTTTGATAGTTTAAAAGGGGAATGAAATGTGTTTTCCAAGCTAAATAATTATTATGGGTAAGTTTGATTGAAAAAGAGTGATGAGTAGAGATAGTATTTGAAGAAATGGCGTTAGGGAGAGCAAGTTGGCTGTTGTTTGCATTAGCTATGGATGCAAGTAAGAAAATAAAGAAGGAAAGTGGCGGAGAAAAAAATAAATGGATTACAGATTTCTTTGCTCTGATACCATGTATAAACAGAATATGAAGAAGAAAATTGCGTGCCTTTGATGTCTGTGAATAATCGTTACAAATCTTGTTTTATACAATGCTGAATAATGTTTTTATATACAATGTTGAATGAGTGATTATAAGTGGAGTTGTCAGGAATATTCATATAACCATCACTTGGTGTCTTGAGCATCACTTGGTGTCTTGAGCCCATCATGTGGTGTGTGCCCATCATGAATCCACGTTTGCCATGTGACACTAACATCTCCAACATAAGTGTATATATTAGTTTGAAAATACACTAGCATATAAGTATACATTGACAAGGGTTTCAATAGCTTTGAAGCCAGGTATTGTCCGCTTACAACACTAGACACCCGATTTCGATCCTGACGACCAAAAATCTTCTACTGCTCAACTATAGATACGCTTCTATAAACTCCTTTGGGAGTAATGGCACTCACAAATTCTGACCTCTATTGCCAGCGGAATAGAAGTCCCTCTTAAGATCAACAATGCCATAATCAATGGAGAGTTAGGGCACTATGCTCGAGTCCTCATTGATGTCGATTTATCAAGCAAACTTTCAGAAAATCTTCTCATTGAAAGAATTGTCACGAGCTTTTTTTTATGTCGTTTATGAGAATATGCCCTCTTTTTACAATCTTTGCTCAAATATTGGACATGTCCCTCAGAATTATTGTTTGGCTAGACAACGGAATGAATCATGTCCTCAAACTCAAAAGATAGAGCCTACCAAGCGAGCATCTTTACAAGAGGTACCAAAGAAAATCTGGAAGCCAATCTAGATATCTCAATTCGGAATGCTTTTGAACTTTTAAATCGGGATTTACCTATTGACGCCGATACTGCTAATGCTGAGCTTATTGACGAAACTAATGATGCTTCAGTGAAGCAACAAGAAATCTCCGATGTCATTCCAGTATAGAATGATCACACTAAGAATATCAATCATAACGCCTCTAATGACTCTCTAAAAGATGTTAATGTTCTCGCCCAGCAGTAAAGCGCTTCTCCAGTGCAACTCGACCACATTCAGGCTACCTTCAATGCTCCAGCACATGTTGCTCCCGACCATGTAAAAGTAACTATAATGGATCAGGTCTTGGTGGATGAGAATCGGGGTGATGACGACCACAATGATCCAAAACAATCCTGGGCCGATGAGATGGAATCCGAAGAATGGACTAAAGTTCAACATTGCAAATCAATAAAAGTTGGAAAATATCAGGTCTTTCTTTCTAAAAGAGTGTCCTGGAAACGTGAAAAACTAAACTTATGACGCTTCTTTTTTGGAACTGCAGAGGTATGGGGAATTCAGCAACCCAACGTACTCTCTTTTATTTTTGTCAGCATTATTCTCCGAATTTGATTTGTTTGGTTGAGCCTATGGTTATTTTTTTCTTCTATTCCACAGTCATTTTGGGATAGATTAAACATTTCCTTAATTGCTTGTAATGATAGACCTATTCCTTTTGTTTGGGTGTTTGGTAAAAGATGCTTATCGCCTCCTACTTTTACTTACATTCATGATTAGCATATTACTATTGATATTTCTTTTGCAAATGTTTTGCAAAGAATTTCATTCATCTATGGCAGTGTTTGGAGTAATAGAAGATTGCAATTTTGGTCTGATTTGTATAACTTATCTATTAATTTTAATGCGAGTTTGTGTGCTTTGGGTGACTTTAATACGGTTCTTGGAGCCTATAAGAAGACAGGGAGAGCTCCTACTCTTGCTCCATGCTGTGATTTCAGATGCTTTATGGATGACTGTTTGTTGTCAAACATTACTTCTAGAGGTGCTTTCTATACTTTGTCTTTTGGTGCTAGTAGAGTAGAGAACCATCTAGATAGAGCTCTTAGAAATCTTGCCTTTTTCCAACAGTGGCCTGAGATTTCATGTTCAGTTCTCCCTCGCCATCAGTCTGATCACTCGCCTCTTCTTTCGAATTGTAATTTTTCATAGGGTGTGATTTCTCGTTTTCAGTTTCTCTCTATATGGATTACACATCTAGGCTTGAGAGATTTTATTACAGATTCTTGGAGGTCTCCTTCAGTCAATCTCCCTCCCATGCAACTTCTCGAGTATTTTGGAATAAAATAACTTTGGGTATCTTGGAGTCCAATATTCAGCGTGCTTCCTCTAGCCTTTAGGATTTCAAGCTGAAATTGCCTCTTATGGTCTTGATGATGATCGACATAAGAAAGAGATTGATGCTCATGAGGCTCTTGATTTATCTCTCAAGCAACAATAAATTTTCTTAAAGGAGAGGTGTAGAAATAAATGGTTAGCAGGTGGTGATAGGAATACTGCTTTTTTCCATCAATAATTGGCTCGCGCAAAAAATCTAAATGTGGCATTTATCAGTTATAGATTGATGGAAGTGTCACTGATGATAAGCATCTCATTGCAAATCATATGATAAATATTTATAAAAATCTCTTTTAGACAGATACTGGAGTGTTTTTGATATTAGTTTTATTCGGTCAGTTGTTCCCTCTTTGGTCTCTAATGATGATAATGCATCCTTAGTTAAATGTCCTTCTTTTGATGAGATCAAAGCAACGGTTTTCAGTATGGATGCTAATAATGCATCAAGTCCTGATGGGTTCACTGGGATTTTTTATTAAACTTTTTGGGATTTGATTCAGAATGATGTCTGTGCTGCAATTCGAAGTTTTTTAATCTCTAAGATTATTACTTCAGGTACGAATTCCAGTTTTATGGTGTTAATTCCAAAGGTGGAAAATGCTTTAGCTATTGAGCAATTTCGCCCAATTGTTCTACGCAATTTCAGTTTTAAAATTGTTACTAAAATTATTGTTCATCGCCTCTCTCTTATAACTACAAGGATTATTTCATGTACTCAATTTGGGTTTTTAAAGCAGGCAATATTTCTAATTGTATTGTCGGGGCTTTGAATGGGATTAATATGCTGTAAAAATCCTATTTTGGGGGCAATTTATCTATGAAAATCGATATCAGGAAAGCTTTTGACACTCTTGACTGGAATTTTATTTTGGACGTCTTAGAGGCTTTTGGCTTCTCCTTTCTGTTCAGAGATTGAGTTTTGTCATTGTTTATGTCTGCTCAAATTTCTATTCTCATTAATGGCAAGATTACAGGTTACTTCCCTTGTTCCAAAGGTGTCCACCAAGGGGATCCTCTATCTCCCCTTCTATTTTGCATGGTAGAAGATTTTCTAAGCAGATTGATTTCGCTTAAGGTTGATTCAGGTGATATTCAACCTATGATGTACACAAGGAATTCTTCTTTCCCCACTCATTTTTTATATGCAGATGATACTCTTTTATTTGCTAAGGCTTCTATGCGCAATATTCGAGCCATCAATGGGGTTTCTAGGTAAGTTGTTAATTGGGCAAAATCAAAAGTTTTTTATGGTGTTTCAATTAATGATCATCGTTCTGCCAAGTTCTAAGAAATTGGTTAAAGGTTCTTTGCCTTCTAATTATTTAGGGGTCCCTCTTTTTGTAGGAGCACCTAAACGAAAATGGTTAAAGCCTCTTGCAGACAAAATTTGTGGAAGATTTTCTAAATAGAAGGGCAATTCTTTATCTCAGGCTGGGCATATTACTCTTGTCAACTCTGTTATCACTGGTTCCCTGCTCCACTCCTTTGTAGTTTATAAGCGGCCTTTGTCTCTTATTTCTTATATAGAATGTTGTATGAGGAATTTTATTTGGTCAGGCACTATTGATTGTAAGAAGCTTGTCACTATTCCTTGGCGTCTATGTTGTTTGCCTTTGAACGAGGGAGGATTTGGTATTAAGCGGTTAAAAGCTTTAAATGATGCTATGCTCAGCAAAACGGCCTGGAATTTAATTGCTGTCAATCCTTATCCTATGAACATTCTAAGAAGCCGTTTCTTGCATCCTTTGGGTATTGGGAGAGAGAGTTATTTTCGGTCCTCTGTGTGGTCTTCTATCAAGGACATTTATGCTTCTCTTCGTTTGGATATTATGTGGTACATTGGAAAAAATAGCAATTTGAATTTTGAGACTGACGAATGGGTTCTTCCTAAAGTTTCAAATCAATTGGGCATTCGTAGAAAAGATTAAGCTTCTTTGGTGGATCATATTAATAGATTTTTCACGAATAACACTTGGAATTTGTCTTATATCAACAATATAGTGGGTAGACAAGCTATTGAAAAGATTTCTCCAATAATTACCGATAAAGATATTTATGTTTGGACTAGAGCTGATGATGGTCTACTTACTCTGAAGAAAATGTACAATTTTCTCTGTTTTGCTCGTCTTATGGTTGCCTGGCATTCATTTATTTGGAAGGAGTTCCTCCCTCTTTCTTGCTGCTTGCTTTGTTTAAGAACAGTGCATAATTACCTTCCGACAGATGATAATTTGTGCAACAAAGGATTATCTTTTGCATCACGTTGTTGTCTATGTCAATCCTCTTTGGAAGAAAGTCAGCATCTCTTTTTACAATGTTGATTCTCTGTTGTGGTTTGGCAATCAGTCTCATTGTTATTCGGCAAGCAACTTTGTCTTACGGGTTCTATTGCTGATTTCATTATGGATGCAATGAATCACCGCTTTAGTTCCCATGTTGCAGCGCTTTGGTACTCTGCAATAGTGAACGGCTTTTGGGTCATATGGAATTGCAGAAATGATGTGATTTTTAATGGTAGTGTGCCTAACATTCATGTTGTCTTGCGTGGGGTGTGGAATGCTATTAAGGAAGTTGCTTTCTTCAAAGTAGGTCGTATGTACAACTCAACTGGTGAGTTCCAGATTCTGCATGCTCTCCTCATTCAAGGAATTCCAAGGCAAGCTCCTTTGATTATTTTGGTTTGTTAGCAGCCTCCCCCAGTTTCTTGGATTAAAGCCAATACTAATGGCTCAGCTTTAGGCAATCCAGGGGAGGCGGGAGCTGGGGGTATTTTTCGCACTTCGGGCGGCTTTGCAAGAGGTTCATTTTCTTTTTCAGTTGGTTGCTCATATGCTTACATGGTGGAGCTTCAAGCAGCTATCTATGCTGTTAAAATGGCATGGGATAGTGGTTGGCACCAGCTTTGGCTTGAGTGCGACTCCTCCTACGTAGTTCTGCTCTTTCAGACCAGAAGTCATCATGTTCCTTAGACCATTAAGCCTGTGTGGTTGGAATGTTTACAACAGGTTTCCCAAATGCAATTCAGAGTGTCCCATATTTTCCGCGAAGGGAATGTGGCAGCATACCTTCTTGCAAAGCATGGAGTTTCCGCATTATCAAAGCATTGGTGGGATACGGCTCCAGAATTCTGTTTAGATGTTATTTATAGTGATTTTAGTGGAAGGTCTAATTATAGATTTAATTAGTCCTTTTCTTTGTTCTTTCTTTTTTGGTTTGTATCAACTCTTTCTATTTTAAGTGAATTTAGAACTTTGGAAGTGTGATATAAACGCTAAGAGGGTGTTAACCTAGTTGAGATTCTTGGGTGCATTCTCTGATTTTTAATTTCCAATCTTTTATAAAAAAAAAGACATTAATAAATTAAGAGTTTGATCTTTATCTCTTGTCTCTTTGTTAATAAAAAAATCTTTAATACGTAATAGTTTTAGGTAGGTTAGATAAGCAAATAAAACCACGATGAGTTAAGTAATTTTGGTAAAATGAGAACTACTAATTATTAAAGATCTTAATTTTCTTGTTATTAATCATTCTTTTATTTTTTTTCTAGAGTACAACTTTATATAATAACTTATTAATTCTGATTAATAAGACATAGTTTTTTTATAATTTTATAATAAATAAGTTATAACATTTTCAAAAACAATTTTTTCATAAAATATTATTGTTTTTTAACTGAAAATATTTTTATGCATTTTTGTAAAATAAATCACATATTTTTATGAAATTAAAAATTTTAATGCAAATATAAATTTATTATTTTTTCGTTATACATATAAATTATTTGTTATAAAGTCGTTAATAATAGCTTTTTGTTATACGAGGGTATGAATAAGAGTGTGGCAGGCCATTTCAGGAAATGTTTTCAACTTGGTGCACTATATAAGGTTTCTTTCGATTGTGAATTCCTGTTCTTCTGAGTTTCTTTCAGGAAATGTTTTTTTAGACAATGCCTATCATCAGGACAAACTAAACCATTAGGTTCCAAAACAATAAGAGTAACTGGTAGAGTAAATGCATAGGTAAGAAATAAGAATAGAGAAATATCTCAAAATTTGAGATCAAAAGCATCATTTGTTATCTTTCCTTCTTTTTTTTTTTTTTTTTCTTTTATGCTTTTGTCCTCTGGTTGTAGAAGAAGAGATCTGTTGTTTGCGAAGGAAAATGAAAAGAGAAAAGAGAAATATAGGTGACAAGATGGTACTGTAGGCATTATTCTTCAGTTTTTCCTTTTGCAGAAGAATTAGTATTGCTTTGGTTTCAAGTTGTAAAAGAAAGTGTGAATCATGTTTGTGTATTGAACACAGTCGTGAAAATTATTGGAATTTAAACGACTCAGGTGTGAAAACTGTTGGAATTTAAACGACTCTGGTGTGCAGTACTAGACATCATATTCCTTTGCATTTGATGCTTGTCATCAGGGGCTAAAGGATCCTGAATTATATCAAGCAGTATATTGGGTGAATTGATGGATCCGGTAATATATCAGTCCATAAGAGATGGAAATCTCCGACTTTTTCAGAACCTACGATATGATGAACTGTTGGAGGTCACGGCCGACCAGAAGGATACTGTTCTTCATGTTGCAATAGATTTTGAAATGCTGGAAAATAGCAGACATTATCATTAACAGATGTCCATCACTTGTGCATACAACTAACTCAAATGGTGTGTCACATCCCTGCTCCATTAATGATAATATTAAAACAATGGATCAATAGGTGGCATTTTGGGAGAGACAAGTGTTAGAGTGAAGAAGAAGAAGAGACTGGTGGTAGCTGTAGAAGTTGCCAGCAAAAATAATAATAAATAAATAACTCATATTTTTTCTACATTTTTGGGTTTACTTACTACACTTTTATTTTTATATATTGAGTTCCTAAACTTTTATTTTACTATAAATTAGATCTTTAATTTAAAATTAAAGACCCAATATATGATAAAATAAAAGTGTATTAATTTAAAATTAAGGACCCAATGTATAGCAAAATAAAAGTATAGGAACTGAATGAATAAAAAAATAAAAGTGTATGGACTCAATTCATGCAAATAAAAGTGCAGAGAGAGCTAAAAAAAAATAAAAGTACAGAAAAAAATATGAATTATTTCATAAATAAATAAATAATACAGCTGTTAAAAAAGGGTGAGGTGTCAATGAAGGAGAGAGTTAGAGCTGCTACCTCTCTTCCTTATTGACACGCACAAACCCATCCTTGGGAAAACAAAGTTAATATATATATATAGGGATAATTATTATTTCTCCTTATATTTTGACCTAATATACTATTTTATCCCTGATATTTGAAAAAATATTTATTCATCCCTGACATTTACAATACGTGTACTATTTCATCCCTGACAAAGGGACTAACGAGTGTTAACTGTTGCAAATGTCAGGGATAAAATAGTGTATTAGACCAAAATACAAGAGAAAAATAGCAATTCTCCCTATATATATATGACTGCTGCATATTTTCTCTATACAACCATCCTTCCTAGCATAGCTCTCATCCCTTCTCTAATTCTCTTCATTTCCAGCTTTTGATTTTTTTTCTCTTTTACCTTATGCCATCATCCAAACTAAAGAAAACATCATAGATAAGAGCTGCAAAATTCTTGAGAAGAAATTGTAGAAGAGTTACATAACCATCAAATTCAAACAAATATAATATTAAGAGCTGATTCAAGGGAAGAATTGTGGAGTAATCAAGACTTTCATGCAATCAACTTGTGTAGGTGAATTCCTGAGTTAGTAAACTGATTAAAAACATGAATGTATGTTTTAAAATAATGCTAATTTCAGAGTTAGGTTTAAGATTAAAATAGGTAAAATTGGTGGATTTGTATGTTGGGAATTTTGAAATAGAATTTTGATTCTGTAAGCATGAGAATCATGGAATTTGCAATAGTTTTGAGTTCATGTGGTGAACATTGATTAAATCAGATGGCTATGTTATGATTTTGGTATGGAATTTGAGGAATTACAGTGTTAGTTTCAAGTTTCTTGGGCACAAAGGCAAATGCCTCATTGCAGTGCTGGCTGCCTCACCATAGAGGCAAACGCCTCAATAGCGTGGCGAACACCATAGTAGTGTGGCAAACACCATAGTAGTGTGACAAACACCTTAGTAGTTGAGGCGAACGCCTGAGTATTGAGGCGAACGCCTCATCTCAAGTGGTGATCACCTCAACAAGTCCTTGGTTGCCTCTTTTGTTTATAGGTGAGGCTGTAATGATTAAAAATCAGACAATAAGTGATTAGATTTCATGGATAATGTGTGAAACAATGATCAATCTATAATTTATAAACCTAATATTAGTGTATGGATTCCTTTTCACTGTGCTGCACAAGTTAGGCATACTGAAATTTTTTGAGTGCTCTTACTTTATAATATCTCTCTTACTCATGTGAAAGAAAAAAAAAAGTGTTGACCTTAGCAATAATCAATCTTGATTTTGATCTTAACAATCTTAGTTTTGAGCATTTAACATGTTTATTTAAGTGTGTATAAGCTAGGACTATCATGCAAAGCAAAATAGAGTTAAGCATGCTTTTGGACTAATGTGACCTCCGAGATTCAAGGAAGATTTTAACATTCTTAGAGATCTAAAATGAGGAAGTGAT
>CATIWM010093385.1:0-32258 GCA_949671775.1 Mallotus repandus | reverse complement strand
AATTAAAAAAAAAAAAAAACAAACGAATGGTCAAAATTATACACCAAATATTTATTAGATAGCATTTATAGAATAAAAATTTGTTAAACATACCTAAAGTATTTCTCTGATTTCTTTCCTTACAAGTATAATAGAAATCATACCAGTGTTTATCCATCATAAAGGAAAATAAAATAAAGCAATGGATTATTTTGACTTTAAAGTGACTTGAATTTTTATTGAAACAAACTATAACTTTTCAAAAAATGCTAAAAATATAATCAAATCAACTTCAAATTAATACAGAATAGAAGATCATGATCATACATTATAAAGTAAGATATGGTTATCCACTTTTAAAAATACAAAATGATTTAACTCTATTTTTCTATTCATTACAATGGATAATGCACTTTTTTAAAAATGCCTTCATCAAGCATCAATTTCCTCTTTTTACTAACTTTATCAACCTCCTCCTTCCCAACACCAACTGAAGGAGAAGGAGAAGAAGAAATACTCTTCTTCAAAACTCCTTTCTCTACACTTTTGCTTCGTCGAGAAGTACTTTTTCTACGATCACTTCTAGCAAAAACTTTAGTCATTTCTACTTCTTTCAATCTCAGAATAAACACATAAATGCAATGAATTTCAAAAACTGGAACATAACAATAAAAAAACAAAAAAAAAAAAGAAAAAGAAAATAGAGAACAAGACATCAAGAGATGACTAATACTAATTAAGTGGTATTTAATTAAAATTTTAATTGTATAAAATTAAAATTAAGCATTTTATAATTTAATGTAAATGACATAATTATCATTTTATAGTTAAATTCTAAGAAAATTAGTTTGATGCTAAAAAAATATAAATTCTAAATATTAGGGGCAAATAATATAATATATACAAATGTGGTGGGGGCATATTGTATTTACTTGATAATTGTCATGTCAATTAATGATAACTGCAAAGAAAAATTTGACGGAAAAGGTATATATATATATATATATATAGTGGTTTTTTCAAGAATCTTTTATATCACAGACTTTTATATAACATTCATAAAATTAATTTTTATGAATTAATTTTAATTTTATGTAAAACAAAAATTATAGTATAATATAGCAAACTATAAGGGCAAACAATAATTCACTTTTTTTTTCTTCATAATATCAATGAAATTAAGTTTTATTTTATTTAAAACAAGAATTATAGTATAATATAGCAAACTATAGGGTCAAATAGTAATTCAATTTTTATTTTTATTTTTGAGCCTACACACATATATATAGTGGCTTCTTCAAGAATCTTTATATCACACACTTCTTTCAAATAACATTCATGAAATTAATTTTTTTATTTTATTTAAAACAAAAATTATAATATAATATAGCCAACTATAGGGTCAAATTGTAATTCAATTTTTTTCTTTATTTTTAAGCCTACTGAACAATTATTTGACATATGTATATATATGGTCCAGTGGCTTCTTCAAGAATCTTTTATATCACAGGCCTCTTTCAAATAACATTCATGAAATTAATTTTTTATTTAAAATTCATGATGCCATGGGATGGGAAAACTTTCGCTTTAGATAGTTTGGATGTAGTTGGCAGTTTGGCTTTGGTATTGTCTCTTTTTTTTTTTTGAGAATAAGAACAATTTCATAGAAACTAAATAAAAACATGGGGGTAATACATCTGCTCATCCAAAGGGAGAGCTATGAACAAAATCAGCAAGATGGAAATAGGACATCCTGAGGAAGGGTTACTTAGTTTAGCAACCACAACAAGCCATAGAGGCAACATAAAGAAAATAAAACAAAGTAAAGCCATACAAGCTAGAATTGTCCATGCAGTTACAAAAGACACTAAAGTTATTAGAATAAACATGAAACAGTAACAAAAATGACTCCAACGGCCGACCATGGCTCATCTAGAATTTTGGAAATCTTGAGGAGTTGGGGAAGGAAAACTAGCAGGATCAGCACTGCTTGCTCTTCCTGGGGTTGACCTAGCCAAATTCTTTAGTATAAATTTACTGACTCTTCTGATATAGGGCTTGGTCTCTTTTTCATTTTATCATGGGCTTGATGCTAAAGCCTAGCAAAGCATCCATTGTGAGCATAGCTCAATTTGGTCCATTAAGCTTAGACTTGGGCTATTTTTGGGTGCCACATCACTTGGGCTTTAAGGAGAAACAGCTAGCTTATGCATTTTGGTTTTTGGAGAGTCCTCATTTACACCAAGGCTGCTGGGAAGTATGTCCATTGGTTCTCGATCTTCCTCCTTTCTCTTTTCTTGGGTCCTGATTCCTTCTGATTCTGCAGCAGATGTGTCATCCTTACTTGAAAGTTTGTAGTTGTAGCTAACTCTAGCAGGGGAGTAGTTGACTCTAGCAATAGCGTGGAGGAGGCCTGAAGAGATGTGCCTGACACCGAACCTTCTCTTAAGGGAAGCAAAGGAACATCATTGACAGCTGCAATGTTCCTCTTCTCATGTGCCATCTTCAGAGAATTCATCAGAGATATATTTTCAAGTTTGGTGGAAATCTTAGCAGGAATGGAATTGAACTGATGGCCTTAATTGGTATGGAGTGGAGATGATTTCTTAGGACTAGCATGGATCCAAGGTCCATAATCAAGACAGTTTTGAATTCTGTATATGATTTTCTCCTGGGTAATATACCTATTACCATTTTTTTTATTGTGATCAAAGAAACCACAAATTTGACACAGAGTGGGGAGCTTCTCATACTGGAATTTAATCCACTTACTGGTAGTCCCATTTTTGCTTCTGAAGCCTAAAGGTAAGGGCCTGGATAAATCAATCCTAATCTTGATATGCAACACATGATCAAAATGCATACTTGAGTAAAGATCCTCATCCATTTCTTCAAGCTTCATGAACATTGAAGCTGCTATCTTGTGGGTGTTTTCCTGACTAATCTGGTTCAGAGGAAGCCCATCAATTTGAACCCATAATGCTTCTAAGTTAAAGACGAGCTCTTCCTCCATTACAGTTGGATCCCACTCCTTTAACACCAGGAGATTTTGATAGACAGTCCATGGTATACCCAATTGGACTCGATCATGATTTTTTTTTTTGTAAAAAGTGAACATAAGCTGGTTTTTTTATTTTTAAGCTCTTCACTTGGAAAGAGCTAGCAAAACCTCAAGCGTTTGTGAGTATTTGATGCACCAGGGTGGAAGAGAAAACCTTGGCTCCGAATATTTTCCCCACTAAATTGGTTTGTAATTTCTCTAAAATAGGGTTAGAGCTAAAGGAGAGTTCAATTTCAGAGGGTTCGTCCGATTTTGGAGACTTAGAGCTCAAGCTTGATGGGAGGGGGATGGTTTTAAGAGTGTTAATGGAAGTCATTAAGGCAATGGGCAGTAACTGATCAAGGTAGGCAAGGAGTAAATGAGGGAAAACCACACCCAATAGAAACCTTACTAGACAAACTCTAATAAAGAGATGAGAAAGAGAAAACATACTTATATTGTCTCTTTTGGGGCAATATGTTTTTTATTTGTTCTTGATATTGCCTCTTTTGAGGTTGTTTTATTATATAATTCTTTTTATTTAATAAAGTTCTAGGTTGATGTGTGTGAAGTAGGTGCTAGAGGGGTGTCAGCTAGCTGAGATGCCTTAGTGTACTATCTGATGCATTTGTTTATTTTATAAAAAAAATTATTTAAAACAAAAATTATTTTTATTATATAATTTATTATTTTTTTGAGTTATTTAATTTTTTTATTAGTTAAAATCTTGATCTAAGTTTCAATTATATATAGAAAATTTACAAAGATTTAGGGCCCAAAATATTGAATATATTTATTTTGAACAACTAATTTCATTTCATTACACTAAAGGAAAGAAAGTTATATCAATGCCCTAATGGAATCTAGATAATGTGAATATTACAATTAGATAATACAAGTGGGTAACTTCACTCTTAACTAGACTTCTCTGTTGGACCATAGACACCACATATCTCCACATTGGTATGATATTGTCCACTTTATATCAAAACCCTCATGAATTTGCTCTTGGGCTTTACCCCAAAAGGCCTCATACCAATGGAGATATTGTCTATACTTATAAACCCATGATCATCCCCACTTCTAGCCAATGTGGGACTTTAGTCGCACACCTAACATTATCTAACTCCATTTCCAAA
The DNA here is from genome assembly GCA_949671775.1 of Mallotus repandus. Lineage (NCBI taxonomy): Eukaryota > Viridiplantae > Streptophyta > Magnoliopsida > Malpighiales > Euphorbiaceae > Mallotus > Mallotus repandus. Next base: position 28,100 of record CATIWM010093385.1, on the reverse strand, counting down.
ACAAGGCATAACCATCATTACAGTAGGGCTTTAACTAGAACTAGCCCAACTAGTCTTATCACTTGAGTAAGAAAGGTTTTACAATACTGCAGTTGCATAAGCTAAGAAGTGATCATCACTGTCGATGTTGTTAGAGTTCATCATGTCCATATGGCTCGAGATAAGATAAGAGAGATTATCATGAGAATTGACAATTGAAGTTGCAGGTAGAGAACTGAGTTGACAATATGAATGAGAGTGATATTGGCCATAAATGCACCCTAAGCAAGTTCTATTCTCAGCTTCAAGCAATTGGGCTCTACGTGCCTCTTTGGGACCTAAGGTTAGAGATGAAACAAAGTTATTTCCATTTCTTGATCCATAGTCTCGAATCCAAAGCGCATATACCAGCTTGCTTTGGGCTATTTGGAGTAATTTACAGTTATAAATTTTGGTGACTAAGATTAGGTATAGCTTCCACAAGCATTTTACCCATAAAATAATGGCAAGATGTCCACTGTAGATCATCTTACATCTCACCAACTCTATATGGGAAGGGAATATTGAGAAGCTTAAATGGTAGAAGTGCAAGCCAATGTGCTAATTGAAGAGAGTCCATCAAAGGAAGATTTGGTAAATGTGAGTGTGAGACTAGTAGGCGGACTGGTGTTGGATAGGTTGCAATAGCTTGGACAAGGACAGGGCCCTGGTAGCAATGAAACTGATGATTTTTATGTTTGAGTTCAGGGATAAGTGTAAAGCTGGATGGGTAAGTATGGTGGTTTTGTTGGTAGTGGTGTAGGTAGGCTGGGTAAGATGGACTTGTGAAAAAGCATCATAACACAACACATTGAAACAAAGCAGCAAAAGCTGCACTATCATCAAAGCTTTATCCATGGCAAAACACTTTACCATATCTCCTTTAGCTAAAATATTAAATTTAAGAGGTTAGAGAAATTATTGAGTGAATTAATTGTGATCATTAAAGTTTTGTGAATTTTCATTTTTCAATCATTCTTTGCAAAATCTAAACTTTATAAGCAAATTCTTGTTGAATTTGTGTAATCAACTCTTGTAAAAGTTGGGGAGTGATTTAGTTAATAGAAATTTCTTTTCTACATTTTCTTTAGGTTAAATAAAAAAGTAGTGAGGATTTAAATTAATAAAGGTTAGTGTCAAGTCTTGTAAAAAAACACGTGTTTTAAATATTAGTGTTGATCTTGTGAAAAATAGTTATTATAAAGGTTAATTTTGAGTTTTAAAAACATTTAATAAATTGAGGTTTTAAAATCTTAACTCGGAGATTAGTTCGGTAAAGTACTAGAATTACCGAGAATTCAAACCTCTATAATTTTTTATATCTCTTTCTCGTCAACCTTGACTCGTTTGATTCCTTTTAATTTTCAACTTATTTCTTAATCTATTAAAAAATTTCTATTCATCTCCTTAGGGTTTTTCATTTTAAAAATAAAATCTCTAATTTTCATTTTATACTTTTTTAAAAAAAATGTCAAATGTTGGAAAAATATAACTTAATATTTTAAAACTTAGAAGTTAGTATATGTATGACTACTCATGCACCCGCAAGATGGAAATTAATATATAAATATTTTATGTAGTTATTTTAAAACATAAATAAACTAAAATAATTTAAATAATACTAATTAAATAATTTTAATATAGTACAAATTATAAATTAAAAATAAAATTTTAAGATATGAAATTTAATTTTCTTTTAATTTTAAGATTTTTATAAGTTATAAAGAATGAGGTCGTGTTCTTTTAATTTATCAAATATCATATATATATATATATATTTATTTCTTTTTTTATGTAGGGGAGGGGGAATTCAAACCGCTCCCTTAAGAGTGCCATGGTCCGTGGTTGGACCATTATAACCCAAGGCGGCTAAGCTAAATCTATATATATGTATATATATATTAAATCTTGAGTCTTAAAGTTATTAAGCCAAAAATTTGACAAGTGTCTATTTCATTTTTGAATATTCACTCTAAAAGTTAATGTGTCAAATTATTAAAAATCTTAATTTTTTATTAAAAATAAAATATTTAGCATATTTATTTAATATTATTTTGTAACTAAAATACTATTATACATATTTCAATACTATTCAAATTCTAAAAATATTTATATACTACATATTTTTTCACCTTAAATCATTCGGATATTTTTTTCAAATATTAGAAATTTTATTTTTTAAAAATTAAAGTATAATAATATAATAATTATTTAGTATTATTTTTCAACTAAAATACTACTATATATACTATAATACCAATATAATAATTTTAAAAACTAAACTTATTATAACTAAAAAATTATGATAATAAAAATCAAATTTATGACTAATTTTATATTTGGGTATTCACTTCTAAAATTTTATGTTTAACATCATTAAACTTCATAGTAAACTTTTATACTATTTATTATACTATTAATAGAAATTTATTATACTATTTATTTATGCCAAAAATTTTATTACACTATTTTTTAATTTATATAAATTATTTATATAAATTTTATTATTTATATATATTCTATAATTTAATTTTTTTATTAATAAAATATATTAATATATAAATAACTAATTTATTAATAAATAATCCTTACAACGCGCAGATATACAACTAATTTAATTTAATATTTTGGAATTTTTTTTTACTATCATATTCTGACGGTGTAACACTCAACAGTTGAATTTGTAATACATCACTTACTAATTTATATTTTACCGTTAAAAATTAGACACGTATCTCTTTGTTATAATTTTCAGTGGACAAAAATTTTTCTAAAAAGAACTATTATTTTTATTATTATTTTATTAATAAACTCTCACGCCTTCCCGGGACTTCCAGCAGATTCCGCAGACTGTTTCTGCTTTGCGTTTTGTGTTGTGATCGATTTTTATCATCTCTCCCTTTCTTCCGTCTTTCTTTCCTTTCAGAGGTAATTTGTGTATCATTTACCCAATTGGTTTGTTCTATGTTTTACTGTTTCTGTTTCAATTTCCCTTCTTTTTCTTTTTCATTCTATTCAGAGGTAATGAATGTATTGGTGAATTATGCTTTCAATTCTTTCAAAATGTTTGATTTAATTGATTAACCATATTTCTCAATTTATGTCATTACTTGGTGATTTGATAATTTTTAGCATTTTGCGACTTTCCAAGATTGGCTATAATCGTCACTTAGTAATGCTTGTTCCTGCAACTGAATAATTTTAAAGGGTTTTGTTCTATGGTGAAAGTTATGAATGAATGTTCTACTATATTATGTTTGCTTGTGATTTCTTGCATCCATAGACTTGGTTTTTTTTATTCTTTTCAGGTGTCGGATAATATGACCACCTCTTTCCAATAGATTTTTTTTTTGATGGAGATAGATCTTGAGCTGCCTTCTTATGAGCATGAGAAACTAGATACTGGAACAAATACAAATCCGACTGTTGACGCCATGAGTGCAGATGGATTACATGTTACTGAAGAGGATATATATTGTCCTACGGACGAGCACGTTGCAGAAGCTTGCCGGCCAAGTGGAAATGAATGTTGTACGAGTGGCGATCTTCTGGAAGGGAATGCTGTTGGAGGTGATGTTGTTATTAATAGAGGTGTGATCCGTGAGCCCCAGAATGGTTTAGAATTCGAGACAAAGGAAGCAGCATATTCTTTCTACAGAGAATATGCGCGATCTGTCGGATTTGGCATCACAATAAAGGCTAGTCGTCGTTCAAAAAAGTCTGGAAAATTTATTGATGTAAAGATTGCATGTTCTAGGTTTGGAAGTAAGCGCGAGTCAAACGCAACTGTCAATCTACGATCATGCATAAAGACAGATTGTAAAGCGGGAATGCATATGAAAAGGACACAGAATGAGAAGTGGGTTATATATAATTTTATAAAGGAGCATAACCACGAGATTTGTCCGGATGATTTTTACAATTCTGTCCAAGGACGGAACAAACAATCTGGTCTAGTTTCATGTCAAAAGAAAGGGCTGCAGTTGGCCCTAGATTATGATGACATCCAAGTCATGCTTCAGTATTTCATGTGCATGCAAGCAGATAATCCTAATTTCTTTTATTCACTGGATCTGGACCATGAAAAACGTTTGAGAAATGTATTATGGGTTGATGCAAAAAGCAGGCATGATTACAGTTTTTTCTCTGATGTTGTCTTCTTTGATACCTTCTATATTAGAAGCAATTATAAGGTTCCTTACGCTTCGATCATTGGAGTGAATCATCATTTCCAATTCATGTTACTTGGATGTGCATTGATTGGAGAACAGACCGCATCTACTTTTGTTTGGTTAATGCAGACATGGTGTAAAGCAGTGGGTGGCCAAGCTCCTAAAGTAATTATTACTGAGCAAGAGAAATGCTTAAATGAGGCTGTTGCAGATGTATTTCCTCATGCACGCCACTGTTTTTGTTTATGGCATGTACTGAGTCAGATGCCTGAGAATTTGTCTCGTGCTATAACTCAAGGTGAAACTTTTATCGCAAAATTCAATAAATGCATTTGTAGGTCTTGGACAGAAGAGCAATTTGAGAAGAGATGGTGGAAAATGGTTGATAAATTTGAACTGAGAGAGGATGAGTGGTTTTGCTCATTGTATGAAGATCGTAAAAGGTGGGTGCCAACATATATGCAAGACATATTCTTGGCCGGATTATCTACAGCTGAGCGATATGGAAGTATAACTTCTTTCTTTGACAAGTACATTCACAGGGAAGCTACATTCAAGGAGTTTATAGAGCAGTATAAATTATTTTTGCAAGATAAATTTACCATGGAAGCTAAATCTGATTTTGAAACTCAAAACAAACAACTTGCATTAAGATCTCATTCACCTTTTGAGAAACAAATGTCAAGAGTCTACACAAATGCAATATTCAAGAAATTTCAGGTTGAGGTTCTGGGTGTAGTTTCATGTCAGCTTCAGAAAGAAAGTGAAGAAGGGGCAACCCTTAACTTTCGAGTTGATGACTTTGAAGAACGGCAGAACTTTCTTGTGGCTTGGAACGAGCTGGCATCAGATATTCATTGTTTATGCCGTTCATTTCAGTACAGAGGTTTTCTTTGTAGACATGCTATCCTTGTTCTTCAAATGTCTGGCATTTCTGAGATTCCATCCCGCTATATATTGAAAAGATGGACGAAAGATGCAAAAATCACTCAAACTGTTTCTGAAGTATCAAACAAACTTCATTACAGGGTGCAGCGTTTCAACGATTTATGTAAACTAGCTATCAAACTGGGTGAAGCTGGGTCTTTATGTCAAGAAGCTTATCATATTGCACTCCAGGCATTAGAAGTCTTAGAAAGTTGTGTAGGTATCAACTCTGTTAGCATATTGGGCGCTCGTGGTTTTCTTGACATTGAAGAAGAAACCCGTGTCAACAATATGGCTAAATCATCCATGAAAAAGAAAAAATATAAAAAAAAGAAGGTAAGAAAGGTTTTTTGGTTCAGTAGAAGATACTATTAGCTGTGTTGCTGTTGGAAAATGTATGGTCTTTGAAGTGAATCTCATTTCATGTTGTAGGTGGTACTTTCTGAACCAGACAGGATGACCATCAGTTTGCAAGACAGTTACCAGCAATTGGTTTGTCATATTTAAAACTTGATTATCTCCAAGTGGTTTTCTGGATGATTTCATTAATTGTAAGTAGTTTTTCATTATGGATTTGAAATACGTAGGAGCAGATAAACTCCAGAGCACAAACCACTGAGAATTGCTATGTTCCTCAACAGGATATGCAAGATATGGTATGAAAAATCTGCTGTGTATCCACAATATGTGTACAAAGAAATAGGGTTTTGATATCATCAACTCCAACAGTGCTTTGGTTTTACTGTTTCTCCTTTGATTTTCTTTACTTTTTGTAGGCATTGGGCTTTAGACCACCAACTAATGATGGCTTTTTTGGCTCTCAGCATAACATGCAAGGAGTGGTATGAATAATGACTCTGTTGTAGTTATCATGAAACTTTGTTTTGCACTATTTGCTTGAAATGCTTCGACATTTAGAAATCTTTACAACCAAAAGAATAGTTTCTTTGTTAATTTACTCTTAAATTTCTTTTAGCTAATTTCTAGGGCTAGATGGCTAGGTGCTATTACATATTGTAAAATGCAATAGAAAAAGGTGAAATTATAAAATCTAATCGTGTTTTTTCTTTTCGGTTTATTGGCAATATATATATATATATATATATATATAATACCACACACAGTCATGCTAGTAATACTTGTCATTTAAGTTGTTTTAAATTTTTATTGAACTTCATATCCCCATTTATGTAAAGCAGGCTGAGTTTTTTATGCTGCATGTACAAGGTTCAGTGTTTCTTCATAGCTAGATCTGTTTACATTCTTATCTATTAATCTCAGGGACAATTGAACTCGATGTCTCCAATCCGGGACGGCTATTACAGCAATCAACAAGCTGCATCAAGCTTGGTATGCTGCTTGCCAATATATTGGCCTAGTGTTTCAAATAAAATTTTAGTAGCAAACTAATAGTATCATGACGTTATTCTGACAATCTGATTTCTTTCATATTAAGGGGCAGTTACATTCAATATCAACATGTGTTAGTTCCTTTGGGGGCCAACAAAGCTTCCAAGCACTGGTATTGGATCATAAAGATTGCTGTTTGGTTCCTGTTTAATTGAGCTGTTTGATTATGCTTACAATAAGCGGTAATGCATTATGGTTTGGGCTTTTGGTTATAGCAGGGCCAACTAGGTTTTAAAACACCAACAGTACAAGGCTATTTTGACATCCATAGTAATTTGCAAGATGTGGTATGGCATTTAACACAACTATATGTTATTTGTTTAAATATTTGTATATCCCTTTACTATTTTCACAGTTGACAGCTGCAGGAACAGCCTGTTGGCTCCACACAGTATGCTGGCAAGCATCTCCATGATAAGCGCCTTTCACATTAAAACAAACGTTGATACCTCTGGGCATTTTTAAGGTATGAGAATAGATAGAACAATTGTCTTTAACCCCCTTGAATTATTTTATTTATTTTTTTCCAACACAACAGATGCTCACATGAAACGGAGAAAATTTTGTACGGTATAGTTGTTATTTGCTTGTAAAAGTAGGACATTTTCCAATAGAGAAAAAAATTGAAAAAAAAAAAGAATTTTGTGTAGACAAAATTTTCCAGCAAGATGGCATGGCCCTTCTTCTGTTTTTGGTTTTTTTATTATTTTTTTTAATTTTTAGTATGAGATGGTGAGAACCTTTGTGCTTACAGCCGTGATGCATGGGCATTTTAATTAGTAGGCGTTTTTCCGTATGTGTACCTGTTTCCCTGTATCCATACCACATAGACACTTCAATTAGAAGGCAAACACTTCAATTAGAAGCCGTTTCCCAGTGTTTGTCCCCATTTCTCGTGTCCTCATGTTTGTGTCCGTGCTTCCTAGCCAAATAGTTTACTCATCCTATTAGAGTAGCAGTTACAAGAGGCTATATTAATGATAAATACGGGCTAGATTAATGGGATATACGTTTCATGTCATACAGTATGAGCTGTAGCCATAGAGTGGTGCTTTGTGGCAACCAGTGTGCCATGTAGCCCTCCGTTACTGGGCCACTGTAACCTAAAAGGCACCTATGGCTTGTTAGTGAAAGGGGTCTAAAGATTATGAAATCAATAATTTTGCACATTCTCTTCAGACTTTCGCAGAAGAGTATATTGGGCATATAAAATTTTACAACTGCTGACAAAGTCAATATGTGATTTTTTTTTTTAATCACATTGGAATTATTCTTTCCTTTTGCATGACTGTTCGAAGTGTATCCATGCTACTTTGATAATTGCTTGACCTACTATAAGAGCATGAACTGTTCAATATGATCGTAGAGATCCACACAGTTGATAAATGGGTACATTTGGTCTTCATGCAATCGATTGTTCTTGGGAGTAAAAGAATCCAGTTACTGAGAGAAAGTGAGAAAACTAAGAATCCTGTTTAGAATGGCGAGGAGGGTAAGGAGGATGGGATCGATAGGATGAGCTTCCTTCTCGAGGGTGTGTAATTGTAACCCTAGTGTATAAAACCCTCTATCCATCCAAAGAGATTTCCATAACCATCAAGTTTCCCTCGAGTGCTATAAATGCTAGCAAAGGTTCAGCTCTGGATTCAAGCCAAATCAGGCCTCTTCTAGAGGGTGTGAATTCAAGGTGAAATCAGTTCAGGAGACTAACAAGATGGAGAGTATTGTTGTCAAATGTTGCATGGTGCTATAAGCTTCGTTTCAAGCTGCCAAGCTTTTGAGATATTTTGCAGGTTGGAAACGAATGACTATGCTCCCATTTGAATTTGCACTCCTGTAATCTTCTTTTTGCTTTTTGTTTTTTTGGAAAAAAAATGAGTTTTTTTTAAACCATGGTTAGGTTTAAAAAGGGTATTATATTAGTTTGATATACAGTAAATGTTACTGTTAATTAATAAGGTGATTTTTGTTAATTTTATTTTAATATTAGCTAATATGATTAGTGTTCATTCTAACATTTTTGGGCAAAGGTGCATTTTTTCCCCTGAAGTTTGGATAAGCGCTTTTTTTAAAGCAAATGTACATTATTTTCTTCAAAAACAATGTGTTTAAGCTCTTCATTAGCAGAGAAGGGAAACCACTTAGAACTGAGCGGGTCAGCACGCTTATTGTGGATTCAATGGTGAATTTTTAAGAAAATTAATCGGATAGGTCTGGAAATGGAGACCTGCCGCACCACCCTATCCACCCCTCAATATAAATATTTATACAGCATAAAATATATAGTATGTCGTATACCCACCTGAAATGGATCACCTGGGATCACTGTCTCCTCATCTAACCTAAAAAATAAAAATTAAAAAACCAGGCCTCGTCATCTTCTTCCAGGGCATGGCCAGCATCTTTCGTGCAGGAGCAACAGTACAGGCTCTTTGACAAGTTATATTTTGAAGCCCAAGTCAAATTTCGAAGCCCCTACTCATAACAGTTGCGAGTTCTACTAATTGTTTATTCGCAATGGCTTGAACAAATCCGACGAAAGAATCCCTTGCTTGATAGGGCCAGAGGTTAGAAATCTAAGATGAAATCTCGATACATAAGATGTAAAATAATTATATTTTGCCTCTTTCTGATATATCATTGCAATTCTTAGGAGGATCATATCCCTCAAGCTATTTCCTACTTTAAAACTTGTGTCAATTGGGTTTCCATGCCTAAGCCCAAAAAAAATAAGAACCCTGCAAGATTTCACAACCATTGCTAAATATACATAAGCAACAAAAGAATAAGAATCTTGCAAGATTCCATAGCCGTTACACAGTACATAAAGATCTGCGGAGCAATACAAGGATCAAGTGATTGCTCATCCGAGCTTTGCTAAAAGCATTAGGGGTAAAAATTGCACCTTTACCCGACTCTTTTCCGTTTTCTTTTCGCTTTTCCCTTAGAAAGAGTTAAAAAAATGCTTGCATGATCATATTGACAAATCCTTTTACCAAATGCTTCCCAGTATTAATCTAGCTATCCAACAAAGTGGGAGCAAATTGACAGCACATTTAACGGTTAACATATAATTGCTATGTTGCTTAATAATTGTTGATGGTACTGTGCAAGCATTTGATATTATTTTATCCAAAAATTTAAATTCTAAACTAATGGCAAAATCTGTCATAGCAAAATCTTGTATTCATCAACTAAGCTAACAAAATACAGTATCTATTTGATAAATGTTAAACCCTAATATGTGTTTAATATGAACAAATTTCACAAAATTTTATGAATTTTATTTATAAATTCAAGTAAAAGTGATTTAAATGAAAATTTTGTAAAAATATTTCCAATTCCAATTTTTTAGTTAAACTAAAGTTTTAGAATTTTCAAATGAATCTATTTTATAAAATATTTATTTAAACCAAACACATTTTATTAATAAATTTTCATTTGAGATGAATTTTTTAGTGAAGTTAAACCAAATAAGAGATTAACATCAAATAAAAAGATCAGATTGCAGTATAATGTCACCACGAAGAGAATACAAATCCTAAATTTAGATATGAGCAAACCTCACGATAGGTTCTTCCTTCGAATTTTTCCAAAAAAAGAAAAAAGTATCTAAACGATATGCATAATCATATGACATTCCCTGAGGGTGACATTATAGCTAACCTTTCCATGCATGATAGCTCACCTCGGCTGATTCCATGCGTGGCATAGCTTATAAATTTAACATTTTGAGTTCTTTCACTTCTCCTGAAGACAAAATCATAGCACTGTATAGCAGAATTGCAATTTGAAGCACAAAAAGAACAATAGAACTATCACTGCAATGACCAGAGACTTTAAATTACAAAAGGCAGAACATTTAGATGTCCTTTGGAAATTAACAATCATAATGTAAAGCAATGCAATTCAAGGTAAAATTCCGATGATACACAATTCAAATGACCAGAATTATGATAAAATAAGACCCAGATATAAAAAGCTCTGCTTCATTTTCATAATTGCGGAGACTAATGCCTAGTCCACACTCTGATAATCAAAAGCATATGAGGCATTCTTTTCCTTATAGCTGAAACGTCATTGAGTGAGCAACTCTCAGTTGAAAACATTATAAAATGAGATTGGTGCTGGCCAGAAAAAATGGAAATGAAGTTTATAAAATTTATTGATTCTTGAACAAGCTTGATGGAACCTGAAAGGAGGAAAAAATAATTAATGACAGCAGAAGAATAAGGATAATATTTTAATGAGAGAAAATATAAAAGAATTATAAAAAGCACGAAGTCTACGACTAAAACTATCATTTATTTCATGGGGGCTATATCAGATGACGCAATCATGTCCTTCAGAACAGACACTACCTGTATTCAAATTTTAGGCTCATTTTGACAATTTGGATATTAATCACAATGCCAATCCCACATTGGACGTAAGATTCCTCCAAGTTCTATTATGGGGAGGAATTGTATTATCTATGAAGAAGGCAACACAAAATCCAAGTCCTCAGACTTCAGCATCATCACATGCTATAAAAATGCTTTTATGTTTTATTTTTTGGTTTAACAAGATTCTTAGTGTAACAAATTCTCAAGTAAATATGGTACACCAACAGATCTAACTTAATCGGAAAAAGAAAACCAATTTGATTTATTAACTCCAACATAACATTAACAAATAAAAAAAAAAGAATAATTATAAGACTATCAAAAGCTTCTGCAAAATATTTGACAGGCAAACTTTTAAATATGCAGTCAGTTAATTATGAGGAGCTTCATCTAGAAAAGTTTGGGACATCTCAATGTTGTTAAGACAAACTACCATTAAGAAAAAGAAGAGGACTTTGAATAGGAAAAGATGGACATACCTTTACATGATGTGGCATGATCTTGATATCAAAGGGTGTGTGCAGCCATGCTTCAGGAGGGTAGAGCAAAAAGTTCTCAGGCTTGCTGGTGTAGACATCAGCATATTGGTGGATGTGATAGGAAAAAGCAGATTCTTGACCCATATCAGTGAGGAACGTGGCTCCAAAAGACTTGTTAAACATTTTCTTCATAGCCTGTCGTGCCTTCTGCCTCTCCTCATTTAGTTCCTCAAAAAGCAAGCGGTATAATTCACTTCTCTTACCATCGGCTACAGTTGAATGCAATTTTCCAAGCAATTCTTGTATGATGTGAAATTTTGCCTGCACCAGGACAAGAGTGGAACGAGGAGAAAAACATTTGAGAAATAAAAGTAGGCGAAAAGTCTTACCCTTCACAATTAACATTATGAGGATACTTTAAAACCTTAATGTCATACAGAAGTATGGCCCATATCATTTCAAACAGATGTTTGACTTTTTAATACCAGCATGGAGACTACTGTAAACAGCAACTAGGTTCAGTTATTTCTGATTTTGTCTTTGTACTATATATCATGTTGAAAACAACCTCAAGCACAAGTTCATGCTAATGAAATCAAGTCATTGAGGAGCTTGTTTGCTCAATTTATTGCTTATCCTTCCTCCATGTCCTAAGATTCTGTCTGTTCTATGTTTTTCTCTCAAAGTTCTACCTATTACTTTTTGTTTCTCACTATATCTCTCATGATTTGACAGACCATATATTGGAATTGGAAGAAAAGAAGTCAAAGCACTCTACAATGGGTTAAAGTCATATAAAAATTAGAAAGAAAAAAAAAACATTGCCAACTACTATTGTGAAGGAAGCTGAATTAAAAGGACATACCTGCTCAAAACGATAACTGTCATCATTTTGTATACGAATTTCACTCTGCAGAAAGTATATGCTCCAGAATAAGAACACATTAAATAAGCTCAAAATTTAAATTGTTTTACATAGGTGAGGCTTGGTGGATAGGAGAAATTAAAAAAATCATGCTTCAGGAGAAAGGGCATATAGGACACATGCTCATCCAAAGCCTTGTTGACAAAATGCAACAAGCATTATTCTAGTGAATAATTACATTGCTCCCCATACATTTTCCAGCACAAACTTGCCTAGCACATCTATTGGATTAGACAATGGATTTTAAATTCCTACTGAACTTATTTTTCCATGTTACTTCCACATAACACCATATCTTAGAGAAACTGTGATAAGGATAGAAAATTACACTTAATTTTAATTTCCTCTATATTCAGGTTATCTGGAATTCATCTAGGGTATGAGCGGCTTCCATTAGATCTTGAATCGCCCATTGGAAGCCCAAATAAAGGAAGATTACAGCAGTAGTTATCAAACAATACAAAACTTTGTGACATCTCGTGTTATGAATCAAAATAGATGTAAAATGCCTGAAGAGACAAGTAACATATTATGTTCGTGTTAGAGAATAAAGAAATGTCCATGATTGTTCAAATTGAGTGGTAAATAACTCATGAGTCATAGATAAAGTTCTGTGGTGAGTAATGAAATACAGATCAGAAAAATATCACAACAATATTTCAGAATGAATTTGGTTTTATGCTTAGTGAATAGCACGATAGTTACTACCAAGTCCAAGTTAACAGGAAGTTTTGACTGCAATTCCACAGGGCATGACGTATGGCAACAAGAGTTGAAGGCTAAAACCATCTTGAATGGGTTTTCTGAATGCCGCATTCAAGCAGTGGCTTTAATAGCTGAGTATGTATGGTGAAAAACATTTAAAAAAAAAGAGTATATTAAACTTATATATATAAGGGTGGCAGTGGATGATTAAAAACGATGATAACATATAGGACAAAGATTAATAGAACAGCATTGGTGCTAGAATGTGAAACTTAATTTGCCATGAGAAATTATAACCTCAAAGAAAAACAAAAGATACGCTTCACAACCCCATCAGCAACACCGACCATTTATCACAGGTGGGGTCTCCATCCCAAAAAACTAAAGGGATAAATGCATAAACGGTGTTCGAACTTTTTCACTTTCACTATTTTGGTGTTCGAACAATTTTTTTCTTAGAATTAGGTGTTTGAACCTGCAAAGAATTTCTAAAATGATGTCTCTAGTAGGTTTTACAGGTTAAAGTGCTTATGTCTTATTTTAAATAATAAATTGACTTAAATACCCTTCTTTTATAATGAACTTTATTTTCTTTGTTATTCTAATTATTTTTTGAAAAATTATTAGAAATGCAAAAAGTATTTTTTTTATTTATCATATTAAACTGAAAAAAATTAAATATTTTTTGTTTTCATCTTTATTTTATTAATTATAGTGGTTGATTTATTCATGATTTTAGTCAAATAAAATTTTTATTCATTAAAAATTTATTTAATTTTTTATTGTTTAATTATAAGAAATAAATTTTTACTTGTATTTTTCTTTTCACTCTTTCAGGTAAATTTAAAAATAAATGTCATATTTTTATTTTTCAACAACAATAGTTTAATTATTTTATTTTAATAATATTCAATGTATTTTCTTTCAAGTTTAATATATATAAGTGAAAAAATAAATTTTTTAAATTAAAAAAATGAATCTAATATAAAAAAAAGCATTCAAGTCAATTTAAGACACATAAACACTTTAACCTGTAAAACATGTTAAAGACACCATTTTAGAATATTTTTACAAGTTCAGACATTAGTAAAAAAAAATTGTTTGAACATTAAAATAGTAAAAGTAAAAAAGTTCAGATACTATTTATGTATTTATTCTGAAACTAAACTATTGTTAAAAGGTCAGTGACATATTAGTAACCCTAGGACCCATCACATCCCTTATCAATGTATGCTTGATTAACCTTATCTCCCACAAGATTGTGCAACACCCTCAAAGCACTAGCTCTGTACCCATGGAAGAAGGGAAACAATCAGTCAGATCTTAATCCTGGTTTTCCCATGATGACCCCAGAAAGGTGAAGAAGTCAGCTCTTATACCACTTGTAACAAGTTGGTAGCCTCCCAAAAGGCAAGCCTATTGGGCAACCAGTCCAGTAATAAGTCTATGCAATTTTCATAGCACATTAAAACATTTTACTAAACAATCATAAAATACAAGATAAAATTGTTCAAAGTCCACCTTTCTCCATAAAAAGGAACTTCTCAATTGTATAAAAAGCTAAGGAAGTATCAATTGAGAAAAACATTTCAGGGTGCCCAGTGATTGCCAAAAGCATTTTAGACACAAGCTAAAACAGTATCATAGAACATACTTCTAGTTCATGGATGATAGCAGCAGTGCGCCAACCAGCCATTGAAGGCCCCCTCAGATCACTAAATAGGTGATCACCAAAGTATATCACCTGCAAATGAAAAGAAGCCATGCGTTCACAAAAACAAGAAAGCATGTTCCCTAAAGAACAAAATGTGTTAGACAACAAAGAAGTTACCATTATCAACCACCACATAGAAATTAAAATATAGTATAGACATCAAACATAAAAGTAAATAAAAAAAAATGTTATAGCACACCAAAGCATCTTACCTTTCTATCAAATGCATTGTGCATTATTCTTATTAGATCAAATAAGTGCTTCTCAAATCTTTTACAACAGATATTTTCTAAAACAAATTGTTTATATCATACCCTTTATTATTGAAAAAAAAAAAAATTCACCTTTTTACATTTTTTATTTTATAGTAAAATGGTTTAAATGCATAATCATAAAGATGGCCTGACAAGAAAAGAAACCATCTACCATAACCCAAGTGAACATTTTATTTTTCACCCAAAGCTGCAGGAAACCTTTATCTATTAAATTTTAATTAGTAAGAAAATTGTTTTAAAAATATACTATAAGCCAAATGAACATTTTATTTTTTTTACCCAAAGCTACAGGAAACCTTTATCTATTAATTTCTAATTTATAAGGAAAAAAATTAAAAAAAAAAACTATAAGCCAAACTAACATTTTATTTTTCACCCAAAGCTGCAAGGAACCTTTATCTATTAAATTCTACTTTGTAAAAAAATAAATAAATAAAATAAATCCTGAAGGTTTGTTCCATCATCCAAGTTCCACTTTTATGTTGTCAGACAAAGATCATCACAGACAAACCACTACTTACTAAAAAAAAAGGAGCCAAAAGGAGAAAGAACAGAGAGCTTGAAAGGCAGCTGGTTTCAGTTAAAAAGATCAATCAGGTAAAAACCTATATTGTACCTGCATACTGTAAAGGCCAACCCAAGACAAAAACCTACTAATCTATATATGGAAATAAATATGTACGCTTATCCCAAAATGGGAAAATAATATATAGTCAAAATAACATTTTCATACCTCTGGACCATTCCACTTAGTAATTTGAAGAAAGGATTTGAGGCACCCATGGTAATAAATTTTATTTGGAAGAAATTCATCCACCTTTGTAAAAGCTAAGGTGTCCTTCTGTGTGTCATAACAGCTTCCAGAAGATGAAACACCAAACTACTTGTTAGTATAAAACATAAATCCTTGTAAAGCAGCATAGAAATCAATTGCAAGAAAGACAAGAAGAAATAGAAACAAATGAAGCAGAAAGATCATTCTCCACAATTTTTTTGTACCTAAGGCTATCAAACTTTAACTTTAAAGCCATCATTTTTGCTCAATCTTTTGCATATACGTTTGTCTGCTCAGCTACACTTGCAGAAGCTGCAGTGCAGCGCCTATAGAACTATCATTTAATTGAATCTCTATGCCATCATTAAACAAACCAAAATAAGAAATTAGCTACTAATACATTGCTGAATTTCTTCACTAAAGTTAATTGACTTCAAGGTGCACATATCAACATGATCAATACATTTAATAAAACCATACAACAGGAGTACAATTGCTTTTCATGGTAAACACAAAAACTCTTACAGTATCGAAATTCTTAACAATCTGAAATCAATAATAGACAATGTCCAAATGTGCTGAACTACTCCAACATGTGCAGGCTCACCGCTTCAAACCTATGATGCACAGAAACTTCAACCAGTCGACATTTCCACGTTTTGAAAACATTTCCATATCAAAAACTTAAGGAAACTTCTTGGAAACATTTTATGACCATTTATGCAAATTTGAAAGATTAGTATCAAAAACTTGAGGAAACTTCTTGGAAACATTTTAGGACCATTTATGCAAATTTGAAAAATTAGAAAACACGTTTTCAACTTGGGAAATATATTTCTTTAGTTTTTTTTTTTAACAAGAAAGAAGATAAAGTGAAAAAAAAATTTTACATTCACATATATTTATATATTTTTTATATTTATTTATATATCCCTTTATTTTTCATATTTACACGTTTCCCCCACATTTCCATTTCCTATATTTTAAAAAAATGCCGTTTTGCCGTATCCATTTCTAAGTTTCCCTATTTCCGTTTCCATGCTACATAGCTTCAAACAAGTAATAGTCAAACTTTCATTTCATTCCTCCAAGCTATTTAGATGCCCTCCATTTGCTTAAACCAATAATATTTATTTTCTAGATCACTTCATACTGAAATTTAGTAGAGTAATATTGATCCATAGTTAGGCTTAAAAAGGATACAATGGTGCATGTGGGACCAGCAGCGAATAGGAAGTAGAGTAGCTTGTGTAGCTGAAGGTGCACTTTGAATAGCCTTGTCTTATGATAGAATTAGAAAATCATAGGCACCATCCACACCTTTTTGTTTGTTATTGCCTAAATGAGCTAATGTTAGCACCAACCATTCTTTGCAGCCTTTATATCAAATCAAAAGTATGGATTATGACCCACTCAACTTATTAATCAACAGTAAAACATGACTGATGTTATCTTTTTATAAATATACACAAAGTAGAATTGTGTTTATTCTTTTCATTTCCAACTTCCAGCAATCTACCCAATTCATAGTAGCAAATAATATCTTATGATGGAAATTCATGACAGAGCAGGGTTTTAAATAACAGTATTATGAACTATTTCAGGATTCGGTTCTAGGGATCAGACTGAATTGGACTGACTGTATTGAACTATAATAGTTGCCATTACTGTTAATTTCTAAAAACACGTAGAAACATGACCCAAATCAATAAGAACCTCAGCTACTACTTTAAATTAACAAAGCAAATGAATTGCCAATAATTTAATTAAATATAGTCCATATCATAATTATTATTATATCTGAATGTAGAGATATATTTATCAAAATATTAAATTAAATCAAATTAAAAAATTATCAATTAGTTATTAACATTTTAATTTCAAAAATATAGGTATATAGTACAACTATAAACATAAATTAGACTTTTCTTAAATTTCGTTAGATTAATAAGTTAATAAATTACAAATGGTCAAGACTTAATTCTAATGATCCAAGTAATGGTAATGATAAAAGATTAAAGCAAAAATCATGACGAAAATATTTCCTTGTATATTTTTTTGGCTTAAAAATTTTTATTTCTTCCCTTAACCATATGTGGAGTTCCTTCATGTTAGGAAAGTTATAGAAGCTAAAAAGAAGATTGAGGCTGTAGTATGGGAAAGAAACGGTTGAATTCAAAATTTTGGTGATTGAAACAGCGGATTTCTCTATCATTTTCTCTTTTTTATTGGAGTAACAGCTGTTACTCTTCAAAAATATTGGTCTGAAAGGACCATGACAGCCATTGCATCTGATGTAGCCACGGTTTACTGTCTCTTAAATATCTGTATCTTTACCAGTAATTAACATATAGGATACCATTTTTTCTGGTATAAAATAGGCGATATATAACGCATTGCAATGCAATTGTTGGCCATCAAATAAAGCCCTGAGGTAATATAGTAGAAAACCAAAAAAAAAAAGTGTAGGAGCACCACATTTGGTTTGGATCTTAACAGCCATAACGTAAAAAGAAGCTTCACAGGTTGAATATACAAACCGGAATGGACGCTCAGATGTATAGAACTCTGGTTTATTGGCTTTAGCAATAACAACATCAAAAAGTTCCCTCCACAAGTCTCTGCAACCCAGAGAATCCTAAAGAACAAGTCAAAGCAAAATGCAGAAACTTACCATCAATTTACAGCATATTACATCAAGGACAGTAATGATAACTTTAATTCTGCAAATGATAATTAGTTGCAATGAATTAATAATGAATTAGTAGATAATTGAACAAGAAAAGTCTAACCAGTTGTTAAATGAGCTTCCACACAATTTCAAACTTCCTAAATTTCTAAAAGAAGCAGAGACATGAATGTAAAAATTGGTTTGGAGCATTTCCCCTTCAACATCTTTTATACAGATTATGAAATAATATTAATTTAGTTCTCTTTCTTTCATCCTCATGCATTTGAGCATAAAATCATCTTTAAAGAAACTCGTAAGTTCACCTCCAAATCTTCTAGATGAGTAAATTAAAGGAATGCTCCTTCATGTGGAATTTTTCCCTTGCAGAAACAAGGAAAGGGAGCCCTAAATATCTCTAGATGCAAACGCTGAAATATTGAACTTTCAAGCAACAATGGATGAAATTGATGCCAATGAAACACCTCATGCAGACTGTTGGATTCAAATGCACAAAGGCATAGAGAAAAAGGCATCAAGGAAAGAGAGTCCAAATTTTTTCTTTCTCTTTCTATTCAAATGTCCTCTACCTTCTACAGGGCATGTAAAAATTGGTTGTTTAGGCAATTTACAAGAATTATCCATCTAAGAACTTCAATCATTTATATCCACGTAATGCATATTTGTAAGATCCTCTTCAATACTCCCTTGATCAATAACTACCTTCCTAAAAAATATGAAGTTAAAATTTGTTTAACACGAAGCATACGACAAGCTAATCACTGAAAATTTTTTATAGTTAACCTTCAAAATAAAATCATTTCCACAAGCACTTGGTCTTTTCGATCTTTCAACAGCAAAGAATAATTAAGCACATCCAGAAAAAGTTAAAAGAAAAACTGATTTCAAGGCAATCATATGCCACCAGTCCCACTGGAATAGTGTAAACAATCTGAAGGCAAAAATGATTAGATTCCTCTGAAATGTTTACCTCCAAAAGAAAACGCATGCCTCCATCCACAAAATAATAAGGAGAGTTGGTCAACAAAAAAAGCTTCTTCCCCTTCTCTCTCAATGTCCTAAGAAAGCGAAGTAACTGGCCCTGCAACATCCGCAAACTAGATAGATTAGAAGGCAAGAGCACAAAAACCAACTGAACACAATTTTATAAAAGTTCTAATCTACTGAAAGCCACAATCAGTACTGTATATAACAGCACCAGGAGGAACATTTAACAAAGAAAGATGTATATGATTTAAAGAGTAACTTACATAATGGATGAAGAAGGACATGATTTAACAACAATCTTAACTTTAAAAATATCCCTATTAGTATATAATCGTAAGAAACATATTACCATTTACATATAAATCCTAAATAAAATAAAGAATACAGTATACCAAAGATCAATAATCGACTCATGATGGGAAGTTTTCAAGACTGTAAACAGCAGCAAAATTAGCAGTAAGTTTCAGTTCCATACTAGCTGTTAAAGTTTTCATTCTTCCGTTTCAAAGTTAATTCCCCATGCTTTCCATATCAAGACCTAAAAAATAAATACCTCAAGATAATATTATCACAATTTTACAATGTTTAACATTGTCCATAGCTTTAAACATCAAGACAGTCCAATACGTACAGGATGATCTAGGACTAAATACTATCTTTTATGCAATAGGAATCATGCTGTATTGGGGATGTGGAGTCCATGTGATTGTGAAGAACCTAAAGCTGTTGATTCTATCATCTCAGAAAGTAAATATAAAATAAATAAGAAAATTATTGCCCTATTCCTATTGCCTTGACATTGTGATTGTGAAAACCTTATTTCTACTTATCTTGGATTTTTGGTCTTTGAACAAGGTAAAATTTCTTAATTTGCAAATGTTTACTAATGATTTTACTAGCTTTGATGCCAATAATTTATTCATCATCACCATATTTTAAGGTTTTTTTTTTCTAATTTCTAATTTTGTTGTCTTGCTTTTATGCTTTATGTAGTTTGACCTTAAGTATTTCTTGAATGAATATAATGCTTAGATCAATATTCAATTATGCATGTCGTATAATTTGTGGGTAATTTAACTTAAATATGCACAACTTAGGCAATTGCTTTCTTTCATTCATTTCTTCATAAAATCTATTAACTATGTGGCTAAAATGTTTTTTCCATGCTCATTGTATTAATCAAGGATATAGTTCACACAAACTTGCCAAGATTATGGATTCTATTTATTCCTAGTTGCATAATTATTTGCCATCAAATTGAACTACAACTTCTATCAAATGAATTTCAGCACCAATATCAGTCAAAAGATCCAAAAAAAAATGTTTGAACTATAAAATTTCCCTCATTAAATATGAAATTAACAGATTATAAACTTCATAAAAGATAAATAAAATCACCAGTTTGGGGGAAAAACTCTAGCATGCAACATGTATGAAAATAACTAGCATTGAAGAAATTAGAACATACATTTTTTACAAGGTATTTATGAGGATTAGAAAGAATTCCTCTGTGAACTGAACCACTCCGATGAACATGCTGGATTGCACGATTTACATCTTGATAGATGTATGATGCATCAAACTCAAGCTTAGCATCAACAAAGTGTTGCACGATATCTGCAATAAGGCAGGCCTGCAAATAAGAATAAGGGCATATTATTCATGGATTTGAAAAGACAGGAAAAGATCATGTGCACCTTGTACAGCCTAAAAAGTTTCAAGACACAGTCTTTGTGCAAACAGATATATACCTTTATCCACCACAATGAAATTAATAACCTACAATGTTTTAGGTTGTGTACAGAAAATATTACATGTAAGTAAAGGGTTGATTGCCTGATTTTGATTGTTATTACATTCAAAGAATATTCATAGAACCTCATGAGACTTTGTAAAGTATAAGCATAATTTTCTATCACTATAAAAACAAAAAACAAGAGGTTAACAACCAAAATGTTCTTGAACTTTTACATATATTTCAAATATAACAACAAAGTGAAGAAACTTTAGAATTTGTTACAAGTTCACAGTGAAACCTGGCATTTCTTCAATTTGGCTTTGGTACCAGCTAATATGCTGTTCTGGCAGTTAAAAAAAAGATTCTGAAAACCCTTCACTTTTGACTTCATTTCCTCCACTTTCCTTCAAGCCAAATATGTGTCATATTCCCTTCTTCCTTCTGTCCCTCTTCCTTTCACCAACTCTTCAATTGCTACAGAAATTGAACTCCAGATGAAAAACAAGACTAACAAGACTACTCTTGGCCTACATAACTGGTTCTTGATACCTTGTAAACCCAATACCTACCTTTTCACTTATCTTTTGAGAGCATGCTTGCAATAACAAGGTCATGTTCATAACATTACTGTTTGCCAAGTGAAGGGCCAAACAAGTCCTGGGCTCATGATACAAAATAACTCATCTAGGCTTGTTTCCACAAAGCTATTTACCTCAATTGCCTCAATAATGTTCTCCCTTGGCTCTTTGATCAAGCATTCTCCACTCCAACATAAACACGAAAACCTAAGGCAAAGCCAGTCTAAAAAATAAGAGCCACAGAAACCTAAGGCAAAGCCAATCTAAAAAAAAAAAAAAAAAGAACCAAAGGGTATTCTCTTCTTGCATTGTCTAAAATCAGACAGATTTTGGATCTTATAAGACAATATTGTAACAAATTCTAAAGTTTCTTCAATTAGTAGGTCCATTTCAAAAATTGGAGGGGAGAAAAAGAAATGTAAGAGTTCATGAGGTTTTATTCTTTTGGCCACTAGGCTTACAAAAAGCTGACTAGGAGGGGGAAGGAGTAGCAGCTTTCATGAAGTTATGACATGCCACAGGCTCTTACTCCCAGGGTATTAAATAGCACAGTATCGGCCGTTTTGTAACAGATTTTGAGGGTGCCAATCCGACATTGGGGCGGATCAAGATGGCTAAAACGAAGTAGTTGGTGATCCGGCGGAAGCAGCTGTATCGGGCGATATTTTGCGGAACGACGGTGAGACAAAGAAGAAAGAAGAAGATGCAGCGGAAGAAAGAAGATGGAAGGAGAAGACGTACTGTGGATTATACCCAAATATTACTGTAGTCTTAACCCATTTGTTTACACTTTTCTTTGTTTTTTTTCTTCTGGCCCAAAAGTACACTTTTGTTTATGTAGGAAACAATTCTCTAACTATAATTAAACCTTTTGTATTTATCTTTTTAAGTAATTATTTTATTTTATTTTTTACTATAATTATTTATTTGTAGAAATATTATTGTTATATTAATGAAACTAAAAAATAATATAAATTTATTTTGATATATCATAATTATATATAATTAATTTGATATTGTATAAATAATTACAATAAATATTTTTTTGAACTGATAAATTTATATCAGTGAAAATCTCATAATTAATTTAAGGTATATAAGTAATAAATTAAATAAAAATATAGAATAATATACATGATAATAACTTTAACATACAGAGTACATAATTTGTTCGGGATTAAAAATAATTCACTGTAACGCCGAACGATACAGTCCGAGTCATTTTGATACCGTTATACCGTTTCCGATACAGAAACGGATCACAAAACCATTATTTAGAGCCATGCTTACACGCTCTCACAAATATGTGATGTGGCAAATATGTGGTGCAAGGAAACATGCAATGTGTTTATAATAAATAGAGGTTAGCATTTATCAAATGCTTTCAACATCACTAAGACATGACAGTTCACATTAGAATCTAGTTTATTGAAGTCATGGTCAAGACATGCTAACAGTTGACACTATCAATTATCCACTACATTTTATTCTTCACAGATCACAGTAAACGAAATGAGAAACTAACCTCACTAAAACAAAAGAAATCCATCAAGCCAACAAGCCCACGTGCTTGGTCACGACCAATATGTCGTGTGCCATATATCTGTTGTATTTCCTTCAGACTAAGCTGTAATAAGAACAATATGATAAGCAAAGGTATTTGCACTAAGAAGAATAAAATCATAAATTAGCAGCTAGAAAACATAGTGTTATATTTATATTAAATGGCTCCAATGAAGATGGTAGAAAATCCAAGAAAGCATCATTTATTGTTTAGAGTCTCAGGTTAGTAAAACTCAAAAAATTAAGGGTAAAAGATGAATTGAATGATGTCATCATCTTCAAAACATTAAAGGAAAACTTTAACAGACAAAATTGACAACCAACTTAAACTAATATGTTTTAGGACTTGTTCATACCAAGAAACCCTCGCCTCACATGCACCATTAGCATAGTAACCTAGAATAGAAGTTCAATCCTTGGCACTCACCCCTCCATAAAATATTGCCAAATATACCCCAAAAACAAACAATCACAAATCTGGAGATGTCAAATTAAAGATTTCTTTTCTATCTTCAGCAGGGAAGGGCTCTACAACAGGAATTCAAATTGTTATAAATATGACATTCCTAAAGGATGCACAAAACCACCCCCTACAAAACACAGCCAAGTAAATGATGAAAATCTACAAATTTGCTCTCAAATAGAATCCTCAAATGAATGATAAGCCAATACATGTTTGATAATTGTTGTCATTGTTTTCAATATATAATGAAAATCTATAAATGTCTTCCATTATAGCATGAAATTGTCAATACTGTCAAATCAATTTTTCTATGAAGGCCTCCCTGTATTAGTAACTAATGAAAACATGGCAAATATTTCAATATGAAAGCATCAGAATCAACAAGTAGAAGGAATACCTTTCGCCGTCCATAGTAACATCCATCAAGCTCAATCGATCCAAAGAAATCCAATTTCAAAAGGCACCCATTTTTCTTGTCATAATAGAGGCCTCTAATTGGAAAAGTCGGGTCATATTTAAAATTCATGCACATTTCTGGATACCTAAACTGAGAGAAAGACGATTATAGGGGGACAAAACAAAAATCATAAAAAAGTGATTTTAACACATTGTGTAACAATCATTAAGACTAATTAACTACAACAAGAATAGAGCCTAAACTAACCTCATTAACCATGTGCTCCTTAGCTAGATCGTATATCAAATTCTGCAAATTAGGAGAGTAATGTGCCAGAGTATAGTCGTAATCAAATCCATAAACTTGTACGGTATCTAATCTCACATTCTTATTAACATAAATCCCTAGTTCATCAAATAAGAACAGCAATTACAACAAAAAAAATCCATTAAATAAACATATTTTTTATATATTAAAAAGAAGATTAAATTAAAATACTGTAGTGCAACCTTCAGGATTCATTTTGGGCATTCCCTTAAGTGCGTCAGGAATCTTGAGAAAACTCTGTTTGGCGGCATCGAACTCGGAGCGAATTTTAGCTAATTCATCACGATCAAGAAACGGATTTTGACCGTCTGCTTCCAATTTCAAAAGTGTTGCTGCCTCTGTGGAGTGGGCAGTGCTATAGCTACGAGAGCAAATACTTGTCCTCTGCTTGTCAAAGAAGCATGAAATGTTAGAACAAATATATATAATGCAATGAGAAAGAGCGAGAGGGAGAGCGTGCGTACTTGGAAGAAGGAGCGAAGAGGGAAAATGGTTCGAAAGGGAGGCATTAGGGTTGCGAATGAAAGCGAGAAGATTATGGTTAGAAGCTGAGACACTTCTGCTTCTGCTGCGTACGTTTTGATGGTCCTGTGACTGGTATCAACGAAAGTCCGCCAAAATTGAACGGTAAATAGAGGTTTTGGAATAATTTTGTATTTGAGGATCTAGGGTCTGCTTGGCTTTAAGCAGAAGTGTTCGGTACCCATTTACAGCTGTTACTGTTTATACCTTCGATGACTATTATATATATTAATTAAATTATTTTTAAATTTTAAATTTTACATTAATATTATTTAATTATTTATATTTTAATTATATTCAACTATACATATTAATTTTAAAAATATTTTATATTTATAGTGACTATATACTAACATGATAACCGTGCAATGCTACGGTATTTTAATTTTAAGCTAAATAAAATTTTAAAGCTCTCATAATTTTTCTTTGACAATATGAAATATATTGTACTGTTGAACAAAATCGAAGACAACATGGTAGAAATTCTAATTCTGATATATACGCAATAGTGCGGAAGTTAATTCCATAATTTCAGCGTTTTGTGTTTTAGAATATATAATAATAATATCCTATATAATATATGTATAGTGAATAAATGTAATTTTGTATCTTAGAATATATTTTTTTAATGTCATCTTTGTAAGATATGTATTAAAAATAAAATTCTCATATATTAAAACTTATTTTTATTATTATAAATGATAATCAATATATCCTTAAAAACTAATGCATAATATTTTATAAATAAAATAAATTATATACAACACTTTTAAATTTTTCTAAAGAGCTAACTTCAAAAACTCGTCCTCAATTCGGATTGCAAACTGCAACTACATTCTTAACGAAAATTTACTAACCAAATTTAACATCACTAATTCGTTTTCATAAAAGTATATAAAATTTCTAATTCGACTCTTATAATGTAAGAAAATAAAAAAAAGTATATATTAATTTAAACTAACAAAAATATATATTTAAATATATCATTTAGTCTACATTTAAACGTCACGACCCCAATTTGGGAGTCATGACCGGCGCTAGGGAATGAAAATTCACACGAATTTGGAACCCGTAGCAAGCCTTAAATACAAATTAAACATCAAATATAATCACAAAAAAATACCTCAGAATTAAAACTTTTAATAACATAAAAAAACCTCCATAAATAATATATAAATAAAATATTTTACAAACATTCAAATACACTATCTCAGTCACTACTAATAAAGTGTACTACTACTGCAACGTATATAAATACAAGAAAGTTCATATTAAAAATTTACATAAGTCAACCGGGGAGGAAAGAATCCAGTAAAGAGTAATATTATAAAAGGTCTGACGAGAAGAATCCTGAAAAATAATTGAGGGGGGTCAGACCTCACTAAGTGAATTATTATTATATATATGCACGCAACCTAATGACACTGATATTCAAGCATCAGTACAATAATAATTATATATTTATATTTATTTATTTTATACATGCATTTCATACAGATGCTCGAAATCACATTTCACGTCAAAACAATTAAATGCAAAAAAATTTAGGTGGAGGATTGGAGCAGAACCCTAAAATGTCCGTAACCTCAATCACTGTATCTCACTAGCCAACATGCTTTCTTAAATTCGAAAAAAAAAATCTCTTATTCAGTTTGACAATTGACCGGCCCCATGATCAATCGAGCTACAAAAGTTTACTATCGGCATGACTGACCCGAGACCCCAAGTCCATTGAGCTTCCATAGTCACACCACTCTCACTCCACAATTCTTAATAATAAATTTTTCATATCACAAATCATACTATCTCACACCAATAAAATTTTATAGCCTAGCATCTAGCGTATTGTTGTGCAACAATTCTAATGTAGCTCACTAGGTAGCACGTTCTAAGGTTATCCTCCAAAACATTTATATTATAAATAAAATAATGAAAATTCATATTAAAATATGTCAGCATCCATTTATCACAGTGTATATACACATTAATATATATAAAAACATATATATATTCGATAACAATAATAAATAATATTTAATGTAATAAAGCATAATAATTAATAAAATTCATATTTATTCGAAATATGGATGCCAATGACATATTCTACATACAATGCATACATATAATAATAACTTACAGGTGTGCGCTCCTCTATTCTGATTCGGCTGGCCCGGTCCTGAAGGCCTAGCTTGCGGTGTAGCTAAAAGAAAAATAATAATAAAAATAATTAGAAATAAATTCCTAATTTTATTCTTTAGAGATTTCTAAAGAACGACTCCATCTAGGACCCAACTCGACTAAGACTCAAAACTTAGGACCGACCCGATGTCACATTTTACGAGAAATCTACCAAAATTTAGCAGAGTCTCCTTTACAAAACGGACATCTCTCTACTAAAAGTAGAGTCATTCCTGCATGCAAACGCACTTCTAAAACTATTCACAATTCATTTTCTCGGGTTGAGCCCCCGAACTACAATTATTGCCCAACTGAGAACCAACATAATTCACAATCAATAAAATAATATAAATTCCAATAGTTCACCAAAAATCATGAAAATTCATTTAAATACCACAATTCAATTTATTTACATAATAAAAACATAAAAGACATTTATTTTCAAAATAAATAATAAAATCCTAATTTATAATTAAATTCAATTATTAAAATATAATCTTTCAAATTCTACAATTAAATAGCGTTAATTACAAATAATTATTTAAATTGCCAAAATATATAATAAAAATAACCGGAAACTTGTTTAAGCTTAAAAACAATAGATAAAATTATTATTCATATATTTTTCTGGAATTTACTAATAATTAGCTAAAAATAGAAAATTATTCATAAAAATTATTTCAATACTATTTATTATTCAAAAACTATCCAAAACATAATAATTAACAATAATTTCAACTAAAATATGAAAATTACTCATTTATACTATTTTTTCCAAACATTCATTTTTCACATAAACCTTCAAAAATTCATAATAAAAATTCTACACATAATTTCAATAAACTTTCTTCACGAAGTTTAATCTACATAATA